>JBBYHM010022612.1:0-10468 GCA_038381775.1 Adansonia rubrostipa
GTCAAGAGGGACATAGGCCTTATTTAAAACCTTGAGAAGAACACTCCTATAAGCTTCAGAGTTCAGCAGTAGTGACAATATAAATATTTTGGCGGGTTACTTATTTAGCTAATCCATGATGTTGTATTCACTGTGCTTGATAAACTTAAAGAATTCATAGCTTCTTTCTCACTCACTTGCTCCTCTATTGCTATCGAATTAGAGTCTTTGGTTCTAGGCCTTGGTGTTTAAAGAATATGGTAGTGTTTTTTTGCTAAATTTTGCTTCTTGATGCTACTAGGGCGTAACATCTGCCACTTCAAGTCAGGTGGCTTACCCTGCAAGGTCAACTTTTGCAGATTGCTTACTAGATTCACCAGTGATCCAAGTTTTACCTAGAATTGACATGTTATTTTCATAAGGGAAAAAAGATTAAGGTTGAATGATCATCTTTTGTGCTGGCATAAACAAGGGTTGTTTTGACTCTCAGTTGATTATCAAATGAGATCAATGGCTTTCCAACCCCATAAAGAAGATTGTTCTCATCCTTTTTCATGGCATTGATAGATGGCACTGCATTTATTGACTGGGCATGTTAGGCTCACTTTCTATCATAGAATTCAACATTGCCCTTATTCATAATTCTTTAAACCATGGCACATAAATCTTTACACTTTAAAGAGTGTGGCTATAGACGGTGTGAAAATCATAAAAGTTATTAGTTTTTTTCCTTGTCCTTTCGACCCCATTAACCAATTTGGGTTGCACTAGAATTTAGCAGATCAATTACATTAGTGTTCTAACCTCCTTTATATTTTTTACAATCTAGCAATTCTCTTCAGTGTCCATTCTTTCACATTAGATTCAGTATTAACTTTGGATGATCTAGCTTCACCACTGTATTTTGGCTCTAGCCCAACCTTAACTTTATCTTTACTACTGCCCTTGAGATTACCTTTTTTGTCTGATTCACTTTTCATAGCTTCGTTAATCATTTGGCATGATTAACGAAATAACATTGCTTCCAAAAAAATATTGGAAAGAAAAGCTTTTCTTATCAAGCCAAAGCATCGATGTCATCTATCCTAATGAGGAGAATGTGTTTATAGTGCCCAGTCATGAAAAAAAAAGATTATTACCAACATCCATGTTTGTCACGATTGATGAAATAACATTGATTCCAAATGATGCTGGAAAGAAAAGCTTTTCATATCAAGCCAAAGTGTTAATATCATCTATCCCAATGAATAAAATGTGTTTATGGTGCCCAATCATGAAAAAAAAGAGATTAATACATGCATCCATGTTTGTCATAATTGATGGAATAACATTGATTCAAAAAAATGGTGGAAAGAAAAGCATTTCTTCTAAAACCAAAGCATCAATGCCACTTATCCTAATAAAGAGAACGTGTTTGTGGTGCCCAGTCATGAAAAAAAAGGGATTATTACATGTATCTATGCTTGTCACAATTGAAGAAATAACATTGATTCCCAAAAATATTGGAAAGAAAAGCTTTTCTTATCAAGCCAAAGCATCAATATCATCTATGTGAATGAGGATAATGTGTTTATGGTGCCCAAGTATGAAAAAAAGGAGATAAACATGTGCATCCATGTTTGTCACAATTGACGAAATAACATTGATTCTAAAAATATTGGAAAGAAAAGCTTTTCTTATCAAGCTTTTCTTATCAAGCTTTTCTTATTACATGTATCTATGCTTGTCACGATTGAAGAAATAACATTGATTCCCAAAAATATTGGAAAGAAAAGCTTTTCTTATCAAGCCAAAGCATCAATATCATCTATGTGAATGAGGATAATGTGTTTATGGTGCCCAATTATGAAAAAAAGGAGATAAACATGTGCATCCATGTTTGTCACAATTGACGAAATAACATTGATTCTAAAAAATAGTGGAAAGAAAAGCTTTTTCAATTAAGCCAAAGCATCCATATCATCTATCCTAATAAGGAGAATGTGTTTATGGTGCTTAATCATGAAAAAAAATGACTTTAATACATGCATTCATGTATTTCATGATTGACGGAATAACATTGATTCCAAAAAATGGTGGAAAGACAAGCTTTTCTTATCAAGCCAAAGCGTCAATATCATCTATCCCAATGAGGAGAATGCGTTTACAGTGCCCAATCATGAACAAAAGGAGATTATTATGTGTATCCATACTTCTCACGAGTGACAGAATAACATTGATTCCAAAAAATGGTGGAAAGAAAAGCTTTTCATATCAAGCCAAAGCATCAATATCATCTATCCCAATGAGGAGAATATGTTTATGGTGCCCAATCATAAAAAAAAGAGATGAATATGTGCATCCATGTTTGTCACAATTGACAAAATAACATTGATTTGAAAAAAATGGTGGAAAAAAAGCCTTTCTTATGAAACCAAAGCTCAAGGTCATCTATCCTAATAAGGAGAATGTGTTTATGGCACCCAATTATGAAAAATAAGAGATTAATATACGCATCGATGTTCATTACAATTGATGAAATAACATTGATTCCAAAAAATGGTCGAAAAAAATGCTTTTCTTATCAAGCCAAAGCATCAATGTCATCATCCCAATGAGGAGAATTTTTTTCGGTGCCCAATCATGAAAAAAAAAGAGATTAATACTTGCATCCATGTTTGTTACAATTGACAGATGACATTGATTCCAAAAAATTGGTGGAAAGAAGAACATTTCTTATGAAACCAAAGCATCAATGTCGTTTATCCCAATGAGGAGAATATGTTTATGGTGCCCAAACATGATAAAAAGGTGATTATTACATGCATTCATGTTTGTCATAATTGATGAAATAACATTGATTCCAAAAAATGCTGGAAAGAAAAGCATTTTTTATCAAGCCAAAGCATCAATATCATCAATTCCAATAAGTAGAATGTATTTATGGTGCCTAATCCTGAAAAAAAGGGAGGTAAATACGTGCATCTATGTTTATCACAACTGATGGAATAACATTGATTCAAAAAAATGGTGGAAGGAAAAACTTTTTTTATCAAGCCAAAGCATCAATGTCATCTATCCCGATGAGGAAAATATGTTTATGGTTCCCAATCATGAAGAAAATGAGGTTAATATGTGCATCCATGTTTGTGATGATTGACGGAATAACATTGATCCCAAAAAATGCTGGAAAAAAAAAGCTTTTCCTATTAAGCCGAAGTGTCAATATAATCTATCCCAACAAGGAGAATGTGTTTATGGTGCCCAATCATGATAAAAGGAGACTATCTCATGCATCCATGTCTATCACGATTGACAGAATAACATTGATTCCAAAAAATGCTAGAAAGAAAAGCTTTTTTTATCAAGCCAAAGCATCAATGTCATCTATGACAATAAGGAGAATGTGTTTACGATGCCCAATCATGAAAAAACAAAGATTATTACATGCATCCATGTTTGTTAGGATTGACAAAATAACATTGATTCGAAATAAGAAAAGATTTTCCTATCAAGCTAAAGCGTCAATTTCATTAATCCCAATGAGGATAATGTGTTTATGCTGCCTAATCATGAAAAAGAGGAGATTAATAAAGGCATCCATGTTTGTCATGATTGATAGAATATTATTGATTCCAAAAAATGGTGGAAAGAAATACTTTTCTTATCAACCCAAAGCATCAATGTCACTTATCCCAATAGGGAGAATGTGTTTATGGTGCTCACTCATGAAAGAAAAGAGAATATTAAATGCATCCATGTTTGTCAAAATTGACGAAATAACACTGATTCCAAAAAATGGTGGAAAGAAAAGCTTTTCTTATCAAACCAAAGCATCAATTTCATCTACCCTAATGAGTAGAATTATTTATAGTGCCTAATCATAGAAAAAAAGAGATTATTTCATGCATCTGTGTTTATCATAATTGACGAAATAACATTGATTCCAAAAAAAGGTGGAAAGAAAAGCATTTCTTATGAAACTAAAGCATCAACGCCATTTATCCCAATGAGGAGAATGTGTTTGTGGTGCCCTATCATGAAAAAAAGGTGATTATTACCTGCACCCATGTTTGTCACGATTGACAAAATAACATCGATTCCAAAAAATGTTAGAAAAAAAAGCTTTTCTTATTAAGCCAATGCATCAATATCATCTATCTAAATAAGGAGGATGTGTTTATGGTGTGAAATCATGAAAAAAAAGGAGATAAATACGTGCATCCATGTTTGTCACAATTGACGGAATAACATTGATTTCAAAAAATAGTGGAAAGAAAAGCTTTTCTTATCAAGCCAAAGCATCAATGCCATCAACCCAATAAGGAGAATGTGTTTATGCTACCCAACCATGAAAAAAAAGAGACTATTACATGCATCCATGTCTGTCATGATTGATAGAATAACATTGATTCCAAGAAATGCTAGAAAGAAAAGCTTTTCTTATCAAACCAAAGCATCAATGTCATATATGCCAATGAGGAGAATGTGTTTATGGTGCCCAATCATGAAAAAAGGGAGGTTATTACATGCATCCATGTTGATCATGATTGACAAAATAATGTTGATTCCAAATAAGAAAAGCTTTTCTTAACAAGCCAAAGTGTCAATTTCATCCATCCCAATAAGGAGAATATATTTATGGTGCTCAATCATGAAAACTAAAAGATTAATACATGTATACTTGTTTGTCATGATTGACGAAATAATATTGATTCCAAAAAATGGTGGAAAGAAATACTTTTCTTATCAACCTAAAGCATTAATGTCATCTATCGCAACGAGGAGAATATGTGTAGGGTGCCCAATCTTAAAAAAGAAGAGATTAATACATGCATCCATGTTTGTCATGATTGATGGAATAACATTCATTGCAAAAAATGGTGGAAAGAAAAGCTTTTCTTCTCAAGCCAAAGCATCAATATCATCTATCCCAATGAGGAGAATGTGTTTATGGTGCCCAACATGAAAAAAATAGATTATTAAGTGCATCCATGTTTGTTGCGATTGACGGAATAACATTGATTCCAAAAAATGGTGGAAGGAAAAGCATTTCTTATTAATCTAAAGCATCAATGTCATCTATCCCAATGAGGAGAATGTATTTATGGAGCCCAATCATGAAAAAAAAAAAAAATTATTGCATGTATCCATGTTTGTCATGATTGACAGAGTAACATTGATTCCAAAAAATGCTACAAAGAAAAGCTTTTCTTATTAAGCCAAAGCAACAATGTCATCTATCCTAATGAGGAGAATGTGCTTATAGTGCCCAATCAAGAAAAAAAGGTGATTATTACCTGCACCCATATTTGTCACGATTGGCGAAATAAGATTGATTCCAAAAAATGTTGGAAAAAAAGCTTTTCTTATCAAGCCACAGAGTCAATATCATCAACGTGAATAAGGAAAATGTGTTTATGGTGCCTAATCATGAAAAAAAAGAGATTAATACCTGCATCCATGTTTGCACAATTGATGGAATAACATTGATTCCAAAAAAATGGTGGAATGAAAAGCATTTGTTATGGAACCAAAGCATCGATGCTGTTTATCCCAATGAGGAGAATGTGTTTATGGTGCCCAATCATGAAAAAAAGGTGATTATCATATGCATCCATGTTTGTCACGCTTGACAGAATAACATTAATTCCAAAAAATGGTGGAAAGAAAAGCCTTTTCTTATCAAGCCAAAGCATCAATATCCTCTATGCCAATGAGGAGAATGTGTTTATGGTGCCTAAGCATGAAAAAAGGGAGATTATTACATACATCCATGTTTGTCAGGATTGACAAAATAACATTGATTTGAAATAAGAAAAGCTTTTCTTATCAATCCAAAGCATCAATTTCATCCATCCCAACGAGGAGAATGTGTTTATGGTGCCCAATCATCAAAAAAAAAAGAGATTATTGCATGTATCCATGTTTGTCATGATTGACAGAGTAACATTGATTCCAAAAAATGCTGCAAAAAAAAGCTTTTCTTATCAAGCCAAAGCAACAATGTCATCTATCCTAATGAGAAGAATGTGTTTATTGTGCCCAATCGAGAAAAAAATATGATTATTACCTGCATCCATATTTGTCACGACTGGCAAAATAAGATTAATTCCAAAAAATGTTGGAAAAAAAAGCTTTTCTTATCAAGCCACAGCGTCAATATCATCAACCTGAATAAGGAGAATTTGTTTATGGTGCCTAATCATGAAAAAAATGAGATTAATACCTGCATCCATGTTTGTCACAATTGATGGAATAACATCGATTCCAAAAAAATGGTGGAATCAAAAGCATTTGTTATGGAACCAAAGCATCGATGCCATTTATCCCAATGAGGAGAATGTGTTTGTGGTGCCCAATCATATAAAAAGGTGATTATCATATGCATCCATGTTTGTCATGCTTGACAGAATAATATTGATTCTAAAAAATGGTGGAAAGAAAAACCTTTTCTTATCAAGCCAAAGGGTCAATATCCTCTATGCCAAATGAGGAGAATGTATTTATGGTGCCCAAGCTAAAAAAAAAGAGATTAATACGTGCGTCCATGTTTGTCATGATTAACGAAATAACATTGATTCTAAAAAATGTAGGAAAAAAAACCTTTTCCTATTAAGCCAAAGCATCAATATGATCTATCCCAGTAAGGAAAATGTGTTTATGGTGCCCAATCATGAAAAAGAAAAGATTATTACATGCATCCATGTTTGTCAGGATTGACGGAATAGCATTGATTCCAAAAAATGCTGAAAAGAAGGCCTTTCTTATTAAGCCAAAGCATCAATATCATTTATCCCAATGAGGAGAATGTGTTTATGGTGCCCAACCATGAAAAAAATGACATTGTTACAAACATCCATGTTTATCATGATTGACGGGATAACTTTGACTTTGAAAAATGCTGGAAAGAAAAAGCTTTTCTTATCAAGCCAAAGTGTCAATATCATCTTATCATCTATCGTAATCAGGAGAAGGTGTTTATGGTGCCTAATCATGAAAAAAAGGAGATTAATACATGTGACCATGTTTGTCATGATTGACGGAATAACATTGATTCCAAAAAATAATGGAAATAAAAGTTTTCTTTACCAAGCCCAAATGTCAATGTTTTCTATCCCAATGAGGATAATGTATTTATGGTGCCCAATTATGAAAAAACAAGAGATTATGATATGCATCCATGCTTGTCACGATTAACGAAATAACATTGATTCTAATAAATGGTGGAAGGGAAAGCTTTTGTTGTCAAGCCAAAGCATCCATGTCATTTATCCTCACGAGGAGAATGTGTTTATGGTGCCCAATCTTTAAAATAAGGAGATTAATAAATGCATCTACATTTGTCACGATTGACAGAATAATATTGATTCCAAAAAATAGTGGAAACAAAAGCTTTTCTTATCAAGCCAAAGGGTCAATGTCATCTATCCCAATAAGGAGAATGTGTTTATGATGCCCAATCATAAAAACAAAGATTATTACATGCATCTATGTTTGTCACAATCACAGAATAATATTGATTCCAAACAATGGTGAAAGGAAAAGTTTTTCTTATCAAGCCAAAGCGGCAATGTCATCTATCCCGATGAGGATAATATGTTTGTGGTGCCCAATCATGAGAAAAAAGGAGATTATTACATGTTCCCATGTTTGTCACGATTGACGAAATAACATTGATTGCAAAGAATGCTAGAAAAAAAAGCTTTTCCTATTAAGCCAAAACATCAGTATCATCTATCCTAATGAGGAGAATGTTTTTATAGTGCCCAATGATGAAAAAAGGGGATTATTACAAGCATCCATGTTTATCATGATTGACAGAATAACATTGATCCCGAAAATGCTACAAAGAAAAGCTTTTCTTATCAAGCCAGAGCATTAATATCATCTATCCCAATGAGGAGTATATGTTTATGGTGCCCAATCATGAAAAAAAAGATTATTCCATGTATCCATATTTGTCACGATTGACAGAATAGCATAGATTCCAAAAAATGCTGGAAGGAAAAGCTTTTCTTATTAAGCCAAAGCATCAATATCATCTATCCCAAGGAGGAGAAAGTGTTTATGGTGCCCAATCATAAAAAAAGGAGATTATTACATGCATCCATGTTTGTCACGATTGACAGATTAACATGGATTCCAAAAAATGATGGAAAGACAAGCTTTTTTTTTATCTAGCCAAAGTGTTAATGTCATCTATCCCAACAAGGAGAATGTGTTTATGGTGCCTAATCATGAAAAAAAAAGAGCTTATTACATGCATCCATGATTGTCATGATTGACAGAATAATATTGATTCCAATAAATGGTGGAAAAACAAAGCTTTCCATATCAAGCCAAAGCATCAATATCATCTATCCCAATGAGAAGAATGTGTTCTATTGCCCAATCATAAAAAAAGAGAGATTAATATGTGCATCCATGTTTGTAACAATTGATGGAATAACATTGATTCCAAAAAAATTATGGAAAGAAAAGCATTTCTTATGAAACCAAAGCATCAATGCCATTTATCCCAATGAAGAGAATGTGTTTATGGTGCCCAATCATGAAAAGAAAGAGATTAATACGTGTGTCTATGTTTATCCTGATTGACAGAATAACATTGATTCCAAAACATGGCAGAAAGAAAAGCTTTTCTTATCAAGCCAAAGTGTTAATGTCATCTATCCCAATAAGGAGAATACGTTTATGGTGCCCAATCATGAGAAAAAAGGAGATTATTACATGTATCCATGTTTGTCATGATTGATGGAGTAGTATTGATTCCAAAAATGGTGGAAGGAAAAGCTTTTCCTATCAAGCCACAGCGTCAATGTCATCTATCCCAATGAGGAGAATGTATTTATGGTGCCTAATCATGAAAAAAAATAGATTAATACATGCGACCATTTTTGTCATGATTGATAGAATAAAATTGATTCTAGAAAATGCTGAAAGAGAAGCTTTTGTTATCAAGCGAAAGCGTCGACATTATCTATCCCAATAAGGAGAATGTGTTTATGGTGCCCAATCTTGAAAAAAAGTGATTAATACATGCATCTATGTTTGTCACAATTGACGGAATAACATTAATTCCAAAAAATGGTGGAAAGAAAAGCTTTTCCTATCAAGCCAAAGCATTAATGTCATCTATCCCAATAAAGAGAATGTGTTCACGGTGCCCAATCATGAAAAAAATAGAGATTATTATGTGCATCCAAGCTTGTCATGATTGACAGAATAACTTTGACTCCAAAAAATGTTGGAAAGAAAAGTTTTCTTATCAAGCCAAAGCGTCAATATCATTTATCCTAATAAGGAGAATGTGTTTATGGTGCCCAATCATGAAAAAGAAGAGATTAGTACATGCATCCATGTTTAAAATGATTGACGGAATAGCATTATTTCCAAAAAAATGCTGGAAAAACCTTTTCCTACTAAGCCAAAGCATCAATGTCATCTACCTAATGAGCAGAATGTGTTTATGGTGCCCAATCATGAAAAAATAAGAGACTATTACATGCGCCCATGTTTGTCATGATTTACAGAATAACATTAATTCTGAAAAATACTAAAAAGCAAAGGTTTTCCTATCAGGCCAAAGCATCAATATCATCTATCCTAATAATGAGAATGTGTTTATGGTGCCCAATAATAAAAAAAAGGGAGATTATTACATGTATCCATATTTGTCACGATTGACGGAATAATATTGATTCCAAAAAAAGGTGGAAAGAAAAGCTTTTCTTATCAAGCCAAAGCATCAGTGTCATCTACGCCAATAAGGAGAATGTATTTATGGTGCCCAATAATGAAAAAAAAAAGAGATTATTACTTGCATCCATGTTTGTCACGATCGACGGAATAACATTGATTCCAAAAAATGCTAGAAAGAAAAGCTTTTCTTATCAAGCCAAAGCATCAATATGATCTATCCCAATGAGGAGAATATGTTTATGGTGCCCAATCATGAAAAAAAAGAGATTAATACATGCATCCATGTTTGTCACAATTGATGAAATAAAATTGATTACAAAAAATGGTGGAAAAAAAAGCTTTTTTTATCAAGCCAAAGCATCAATGTCATCATCCCATCGAAGAGAATGTGTTTACGGTACCTAATCATGAAAAAAAATGGAGATTATTACGTGCATCCATGTTTGTTATGATTGACAAAATAATATTGATTCCAATAAATGGTGAAAAAAAAAAGCTTTTCATATCAAGCCAAAGCATCAATATCATCTATCCCAATGAGGAGAATGTGTACATGGTATCCAATCATGAAAAAAATGGAGATTATTACGTGCATCCATGTTTGTCATGATTGACAAAAAAACATTGACTCCAAAAAATGCTGGAAGCTTTTCTTATCAAGCCAAAGCATCTATATCATCTATCCTAATAAGGGGTACGTGTTCATGGTGCCCAATCATGAAAAGAAAGAGATTATTACATTCATCCATGTTTGTCATGATTGACAAAATAACATTGATTCCAAAAAATGCTAGAAAGAAAACCT
>JBBYHM010022663.1:0-10463 GCA_038381775.1 Adansonia rubrostipa
TTTAGTAGCAGAATTTGCAATAATTAAAAAACTTTTTTTGTTATAAATATAATAAAAAGAATCGATTACTGTACGAGAGATGATTGGTTAAATAATGATTTAGTTACTCATATAAAAAATATATTTTTATAATATTAAAAATAAAAAATTCATATAATTATTCTAAAAATATTAAATTATATCGACAACCATTATAATTTACAAATATACTTTCAAATATGTTATTTTGAACAGCATTACACTTATAAAACATCACTTTTATCATTTTAATATTTGTAAGTCTCACGTTAACCGATAATAATTTTGAAAAGCGCTACACTTATAAAAGACGAGCTAGCGGCTACTATTCATTGTGTGAATCAAGACTCGAGGGCTTGATAGGGAGATGTGCCTGAAGTCCTGTCCGAGTGAGAGAGAACGCATAATAACGGGTAATGTGGCGTTTGTTTGATAAATTTATATTAGCCGTTGATGGTAATTAAGAAAATTGCACTCTCAGTTTTAAGCATGGCCGGAATAGTTTCTCAATTGAGAATACACAAATCAGATAATAAATAGACGGTGCGTAGAAGCAGAGAAGTGCAAAAATGAAGAAAATACCCTTTTGAGATTTTTTTCCCCTTGTGTTAAAATTAATTATAAATTAAGGTTTGGGGCTAACGGCTACGTGGCAGAGGGTGCATATATGGTAGCAAAAGTTAAGTGTAGCAATGGTTTGTGAGCTGTCGGTAGCATATCCCTATTCTGATTTTGCTGGAAGCTGTGTAATCTTAAAAGTTTTCATCTACTCTTATTGCAGGTCCATCCTGATCGTGCCAGAGTAGTGGGAATTAGTCGGAATATGGAGGACCTCTTGGCTGATCCAGAAAATAAAGAAGGGCCATCCATTTTAGTAGAACTCTACGGAGGCTGATTTCTTCTTTTTTTTTTCTAGTGTTTTGGAGCTTTTGTTTTAAATCTAATTTCTGATATCAGTTCGTATGGGTACTCATACTTCAGAGACATGATAATCGAATTGGCTTTTTTCTTTAGCAGGAAATAACTGATGCATCCAAATGAAATTCGTGGTTGAGGTTTTTTACCTAAGCATTGGTTTCTCAATTTGACTTTTGCTTGTTTTCGAGTTTTATTATTCATAATAGGAAAAGGTATATAAGCATTATAATCTTTTAGGTTAAAACCCTATTACTATCTCAACCGGTGGACTTTTACCATTAATTATTGAAAAACATTTGTGTATCTCTGATTTTTTACTGTTATGAACAAGTTTAAGCCCATCTTCCTGGGGAGTATTGACCCACCCCACCCCCCGAGTAAACTCACCAGTGTTTGCAACATCTAACAGTGAATTTGTGTCGGCGGAAAGCATGATGATTGATGGTTTTGGCAAGGAAACCTACCAATTGTTTGAGATGCTGGGCAGCTGGTTGTGTGCTGATTATTTCAAGAATAAGGCCATTGGGTGCTCTTTGTAGTTTCTCACAAGGTAAACTTTAATGCTGCTTCTTTCTTTGTTATGCATTGCATCTGAAAGTTGTAGCTCTATTTGCTTGTAAAAGTAGCATGTTTAAAGTATCATTGAACCACAAGCTTCTAAATCTTTCAGTAAGACTTTGAAACATTATACGGTTGTCAGATGTTCGTGCAAATCTTCAGTCAGTTTTTTAACCGATTTGTTAAAACATTGGAAAAATTATACGCTAGTTTTGTCTCTGCTCCTTTCAACCAACTGGTTTTCTCTTTTTTGCATTTTCATGTTTCAAGAATTTCATTTGCATTTTTTTCCTTAAGTTGGTCTATTCATGTCAAGTGACATCAGGTTATTGCTGCCGTAAGAAATTAAAATCTATGTATTTTTTCTCTTTCTCTTGTGAATCAACAGGCAGAGAATGTTCTTATAGAGGCAGTCCCTGTTCATATTTCAAAAATGCCACACGTGCTTGGACCAAGAAGCTGAGAAATTGGGTAAATTCTTTAAGGCCAAGCTGAGAAATCTTAGATTCTTTCAGTGATGTTCTTCTCTCATTCTGCTTCATGACCCACTGCCTCCAAAGATAAGTAATTCGAGTCTTTCTTTGGCATAGGCATGGGAGAAATGGCGGGAACAGGTATAAAAGCTGGATTCAAGTGCATTCTGGTTTCAATGTGCTCACCAACAGACTTGGGAGGGCTTGAGAAGTATGTCATAAGTAATGCTGGGTAATGCTAATAGTTTGTGCACTGTAACATTTCATTGGATGCAGCTGTATATTTCTCATTTGATATAGATCAGGCCATCCACTGTGGTACGTACCTTTCCTTTGCTGCTAATCTTGTACTATTTATACATGTTAACCAGACTTTGAAATAATCACTTGATTTCTTTTCTTGCATTAGGGGCTAGAGAGCATGTGCAGCTTGGCACAGAAAAGCATTCAATTGAAACCAGTGGCCTCCGCACATAAGTTGATGGGACTTGTAATTGGAATTCTTGGGAAAATACTGAGGTGACACGTGGGGATAAATATTAATTTACATTCTCTGTTAAATTCTCTTTTTGATTCTTTAACCATAAATTAAATCGTGCTTTTGTTATTTCTCAGGTTGTATTAGCAGAATGTTCGAAAGTACTTGGTCCTTGGTGAGCTGCCATATTCCATCTTTATTAGTTTCTGTTTTTTAGTATTCCATTTTTGGAGCCTAATTTATGGTGTTATTGCTTCAGTCTATATTTGGCCTGACAACTATGAGAAGTTATCATGAAACTAAAGCTTGGATTTTCCTGCGCAGTCATTAAGATCTATATCTGTATTTTGCTTGTCATCAGGATGGTTCCGCATGCCATAGAGTTGTTGACAGCTGGAGACGACCATGCAGAAATGTCTTTACATGGCGAGCATAGAGGAGCTTCATTGACTTGTTTATGCTCAAGTCCTATCCTCACATCCATTAACATGGCAAGTGGGTGCAAATAGCCTTTTGGATTACTGTCATTGGTATATGGAGCCACAGTTATGCATGTTTTATACAGTGTATGGCTTAGGATTGCTGCCTTTCTAACCTATAGATAAATGAAACACAGAATGCTACTTAACCTACTTCATTGGATATGATTCATACTAATGAGTAAACTAATATTATTTCCCATTATTGTAATTTATTCACGAATAACATTTGAATGGAATGCTAGCATTTTGATTAAGTGTTTGTCATATATTTTTCCTGTAACGTCTACAGATTGCTCCAATTTATCTTGTATCATGCATGAAGCAGGGGATGGTTCTGTTACAGATATTATTGGCCAAGCAGCCTGTTCAACATAATCAGTTGTTGCTTAAGGTCATTTTTTCGTTTTTTTAGATGCCACTGATCTTTGCCATTATGCATTTTGCTTTCCTTTATTGTTTTGGAATTTAGAGGATTATCAAGTGTCTGTTTGATAATGTAATTATATATTGTATGCAGAGCTGGAGATTTGCTGCCTTTATGAACTCCACAGCATAACTTCAAATATTATGAAGGTATAAGCATCTGTAATTTGGAAGGCATCATTTTGATTTGGTGATGGATAACACATAAAGCCTGCCATTCCATTTTGGAAATCGTGTTTCCCAACCTGTAGAGAAACTTGTGGGAAGACATGATAATTGAATGTTTTAACATGTCGGTTAAAGATTCTTGCTGTCCAGGTTTATAATGCTGGAGTATACCACTGGAAGCATGGTAGGAAAACTTCTGGAGTTTTTGTCATCTTAATAGGATAGCTCAGCAGTTGTTTGATTCAGTTGGAAAACGAATCTCTGATGAGGGTTTCGATGTAAGTTGTATAAACAACCTTCTAAGCTCGAACTTTTGATGTTCAGAGCTTATTTAGTTTATGGGATGCTTAGTCTATCCTCTATCTTCACAGGAATGGGAAGGGTTAAAATTGGTTATTGGGTTACGATTCTAAGACTGCTGGTGGACTAGAGTTCCCACACATGTAAGAATTTCGGTCATTGCTTACTGTTGGATTATTATGTGTATAAGAAAATTTTCTTCAATATTCTAAGCCCCAAACCCTAAACTTTGATGCATCACAGATATAGAGATTTCAAGATATCACTTTGGCATGTTTATGACAGAAAAACTAAAGATGCTGCTTGGCAAGCTGTGGAATCGCTTGTATCGGTATATATATTTTATCATCTTTTTTATAATTGATTGGACCTGCTAGCCTGCTACTTGTTTGAAAAACCCGACAATTACTCGTAACAAAGGGACATTTTCTTAGATATCAGGTTACCACTAAATATTAGTAGAAAAGTGTGTGCAACCATATGTAGAATTCTCCTGGGTTTAACAAGCTATTGATTTCTATTATTTATTTATAGTTATCATCATCAAAAGATCATAATGCGAGCAAGATTGTTATGTGATTTTTTTTGTTTATTATAGCTTATAAAAAACCCTTCTACGTCTCAATGCTTTTGGCTGCCTCTTCTTTATGATTCGGTAAGCTCCTTTTACAATGATGATGTTTGCAGTATTGAATTTTCATTATATCTGCTAACACTTGGCTTAACTGAATAGTGGCATTGTTTTTTTTTCCTTTTTAATTTTTCCACAGTTGAAGCGGGTTAATTGGAAGCATGGTCCTTTGTTAAATTTGTCTGAGACAAATCTTCTGCTAAATAAACTACACGAGTTGTCAATGGCAAGGCTTCAGCCAGACTTCATTGAAAAAGATTTGCCACCCCAGGCCTTAAACTCAGTTAGAATAACCTTTGCCACGATTCT
The DNA here is from genome assembly GCA_038381775.1 of Adansonia rubrostipa. NCBI lineage: Eukaryota > Viridiplantae > Streptophyta > Magnoliopsida > Malvales > Malvaceae > Adansonia > Adansonia rubrostipa. The sequence goes on from JBBYHM010022663.1 coordinate 4,759, forward strand.
TGGATGTGCTATCCTAGAGGAATAATGAGCCCTCTCTCTCTCAAGTCAGTATGTAACCTCTGTGCCCGAAGAATATCCATTGAATCCGCCAGTCAGCAAAATCGTTATTCAGATTTTAAAATTTGTAACAAGCAGCCCAGCCCAACTGGCATATCTAGAGAAAATTCTAAATGGCCCAAGCAAGATCAGCATTTGTATTAGTAGGCTTGGCAGTTATCTAGTGTTATTATCAGTAATATTAATTAGTAAAGAGTTTGTTATATAGGGGATCTGTGCCAACATGTAGGTAGATCTGTCGAAAGGTTAGGCAGCCTGTCTGGCCTAGTTTGGAACAGTATTTTATAACTATAATCATATATATTTTATTTAAATAAAAATATTAATATGAAATAATTTTTTAATTTTTTAATAGGGGCGAACAGTGTTTCGATTCGAGCCAACGAGTCGGGTTGGATTGGGCCAAATTGTAGATGCTCTTTACTACATATACATGAACCTAATTGCTGTGAACCATATATTATTCTGGTTAAAAATGTCAAACCTGATATGCTTCTTGAGGAATTTTATGCTTATTTTCTAATTCTAATTTTATTTAACTGTCGTTGCTTGTAATCCAGGATAGCTTTGTGAGCTTTGCTCTCAGGTGCTCATTTTGTAACTGGGGGAATGTTGCAAACTGCTATTGAATCATATGAATATGATTCATATAATGTAGTTGCGTCTGTTCTTGTTCTCTTTTTCTCTGTTTTCATAATGCTTGGAGTCCCTTAGTCATGGTGAAGAATGCTTTGAAACCTATCCTTTTTATTATTTTAATGTCAAGCTGGCTGTTGTAGGACTTTTGTAGAATGCTGATTCTCATTGGTAATCCTAAAGCTGACTGCATGAAGAGTTTAGTTTGTTACTGATGCAAAAGTAGGGCCCCAAAAAAAATAATATGTATTTTCCTATTCTATTCCTTCATCTCGTGCCATTTCTAATTTTGGTTTAGGCTGGCAATCGCTACCTCGGTTTTTCCATTTTGAGCTTTCCAATACAATCCCCCTAATATCCAGGGAAACTATTTCATCTGTGGATTTGTGTGTTTTTGATGGAGCAGTTTTATTTGAAAATAGTTTTGACCAATGTTTTTTTCTACTTTATGTGATTAAGACACCAAAATCAACGTCTTTCGTTCAGTAATTTGCAAGGCAAAATGTTGTGCTTCTGTTTCTGTAACCCTTGTGAGACTAGGTGGAAAACATAAGGAAGGGGAGGATGGTGAGTTTGACTGATAAATTAAAGGACTAGTCAATCTCTATTTCCTGATGTTTTACCATGAAGTACAGGCTTGAGGTACATTGCCTTGTTCCTGCATTGTTTGTATTAGTTGATACTTTAAATCATTTTTTGTATGCGGTTTAATTTTATGAATGCTGCTGATAATGTAATTTCTGCAAAGGCTTAGATGCGGCAGAACAACTCAAAAGATAAAGGAGTATTATTAATTTCTTCATATAACGAAATGAGCACCTGATCGGAATCCATGGAGAATTCCAACTGCCGTGAATTCAAAACGAAAGGCCTATAATGGAGCATTGCAGGAGACATGTTCAAGGAGGATGCTTTGTAGTGTTGACGGGTCGATTTTTCTTACAAGATGTCTGGAAAAATGTAAGTACTAACCACGTAATAAGACATGCAAAATTTTAAGACGTAATAAATCTAGTATCCTACAAAAAAAACGAATTATATGGTGTTGAATATTCAATTTTTTTCACTATCTGTTACCCTCTCTATGCATAGTTAATCCAAGTGAGGCTGGTAGAGATTTTGGCCCATTGACTCTTCAATACTTCATTTTAAATATTTTTTTTTCATCCAAAAATAATAATAAAAACTATTTTTACTCCGTTATTAAGCTGAGCTCAAGTTACTTACGTAATAGGTCTAATCAAATTTAAATATTTTAATACCTTACGAAATTTACAAGTTTAATTGAGTATTTAAATTTGATAAAAACTTATTTTAATATATTTATTTGATTATGAATCACTGATTCTTAATTTAATTAATCTAATCAATCAATCTGATTTGATTTTTAATTAATAATTACAATGCATCAAATCGACTCAACCTGATTACAATCTTAAACGTAACAACATAATCGTACACGATGACAAGATGTATATTACTTACCTACATGAAATAAAGAAAAATTAAAACCTACTCTAACTAAAAAAGAAAATATCTAACTAGCATTTATGATACGCACATAATTAATGTAACAAAGACTAATAACAAAACTAAAAGGCGAAACAACTGAAGAGAAATAGAGAATTGTCAATAAAAAAAGAAAAGAAAAGAAAAGAAAAGAAAACTTTTAATGGGATATTCACTTAGAGTCAAAATCATGATCGAAAGAGCAAATGCACATGGGAGGAAATGCAGGAAGGGGAAAGCCATGGGCCCCCCTGGGGGGTTGTGGGGAAAGGAGATGAGCGGAGAGGTGCTAGCTATCAAAGGTCAAGTCGTGGGAAATATCGAACGCAAATGATGAGTTGTAAATACATTTAAAAAATTAATGTGTTCATATTATATTTAAATATTTTTATTATAATTATAATTTATATATTTTATATTTATATTAATTTTAATATATTAATAATTTATATTATATAAATTTTTAAATATATATATTTATATAAAATTTTTAATATTTTTTATATATAATATTTATATAATTATATTTAATATTATTAGATCTAAATGCTGCATGTCAGGTGGGTGCACCGTGCTTGGGTCATTGGGACCACTTTTGGACGAATGACAAAGTAGACTGATGTTTTTAATTAACTTCAGGCCCGTCTCATATATGTTCTGGCCCACTTCACCTCCTTCCTGTCGGAGGTCACCACTTGCACCTTTCTTACATTTCATGTATTTCGTATATTTATATTATTTTTTTATAATTATATTTAAAATATTATAATTTATATAAAATTAATATGTTAATGATTGATTTTATAAGAATTTTAATATGTTTATATATTTATGTCTCATCATATTCATATTATATATCCATGTCGTGCCTAAATTTTTAAGTTTCTCCCTTTTTTTATGGTGACTTCCCCCCATCCTTTTTTTTTTATTAAGGCAGAGTGTAACAAAACTCAAAGTCATTTATTTTACAATTTAATTTCAAATATTTGTATTTTTCCTTAAAAGATAGATCTATTCCAAGCATAGTGATTTCTAAATTTCATTCTTGAGTAAGTGACTATTAGTTATATTTGCAAAGTTCATTTTTTATTAAAAAAATGTTAGACATTGAATTACGATAAATGAAATTAAGAATTAATATTTTACCAATAAATTACGCAACCGTTAAGGATGCTTAACAAGTTTTTGTTAAAATAAAAATTCTATTATATCAAGGATAGTCTTGTAAAGAATTAAATCCAAACAAAAACTGAAAAATATTATAAAAGGAGAGCAGGTGATATTGAATGTCAATCATTTATATGTACAAGGTTTTGACAACTATAATTGTTTATGGGGGTTGAAATCATGTCTAAATTCAATTGTCTTCCTCTTTAAGTTTTATAGTAATAATTAAGGTTACTAATTAATTAAATTAAGATGTTACATGAATATAATTAACTGTATCACAATCCTTTTAAGAGTTTGACTAAAAGTTTCATCGTTCATTTTTTAATTAATTGCCCTTGTAATACGAATATATCGGTGAATCGTCTCTCTTTTAGTTCAAGGACCAATGTTCTCTTCGAAAACATTATATATATATAAAAGCAAAGATTGAATTTTTTATTTTGTACAATCGAAGTTGCATGGGAAAACTGATTGCAAATGTTAAAGTTTGAACTCTAAACCTACTAAATGCCATTTAAGAGTGAACGTATGAATCAATTGGAATGATTTCTGAATTTATGATATTGAATGCGAGGAGATTCAAGAAGAAAAATGATGAAAAATGTTCCATTTTCAATGCTGGTCAAAATTGCTATTTCACCGGCAAGTATGGCTGATGCTCCTTCATTTATAGGATAAGATTCAATAATTTAAAACTCTGCAAAAGTACAAACTGGCTTGGATTATTTAAAGTAAACAAAACCATTGGCATTCCAACTTTATAATTCATTGGTGTCAACAGTTAAGAATTTTTATCTTTCTTTTTTTTTTTTTTTTTTTTTGCTTTTTCTATCTCTGTATTGCATGAAAATTTTAAAACTACTGCTATATTTTAACTTTAAACGCGGCTGATGTTAAGTAAAACATGGAATGAGGGGTTGTGCCTTACAGAGGAGACAAAAGCAATCATATATATTCACGAACTCTACTTATATATATTACTTATTATAAGACTTTGAAGACAAATTAGTTTGGTGCTACAAAGGAGGAATTTTCATGTTTTTATGCCGTGAATCTCGGGTTCTTGTTCCCGCTTTAGGGTTTCATGCATGTATGAGTTCATATATATATATATATATGTGCAGCAGCTAGAATTAATATCACAAAATTAACCATGCATCAGCCTCCATTGTTTTAAGGGTTTTGTAGACTAAATGGGTTAATTAATTTTATACTTATAATTAAGATTGCCATGGCATTGGCAGGCAGCATAATACTACCTCGAGGGCTTGAGCTTTAATTGCTTTCATTTGGGTTTTTACTCCATTATTTTTGCTGCGTACATATAGGTTGCTGGGTTTAATTATTAGTTAAAAAGAACAAAGGTTGCATGGATTTTGTTCATTAGTGAATCTTCTGCCTGTTATGGTTAAGGTTATCTGCTAAGATTAGGCAATTAGAAATAGCAACACCTTTCAATATTTATATGCATTAATGAATTTGAAATTTTGAATGCATCTTCATCTACAATATTGTTAATTTAATGCCCAATTAGAGGTATACATGATCGGCCAGACCATGGTCTAATTTTTTAAAATTTTTTATCAAAGTCTGGATTAGATCAGATTATATATCCATTTTACTGTAAAAATTTATTAAAATATAAAAAAATTATTCTTATTTTAATATTTATATATTTTATAAATAAAATTTATTTTTATACTTGAGTTAATCCAATTCAAATCGAATTTTTTTAGCCAAATAAATTATTCGACCCTTAAATAGATCTATATGCACAATATATGAACAGTTTCCTTACAGTAGTAATATAATCTTGGATTAACAACAACGTGGGAGTGCTTAACTTATTTACATAAATGAATGTCCATTGGTCTAACAAGGAATTAGCATAACACAAAAAATCAGGACTTTCGTTGAACATGTCTACCATGGAAGAAAGCTAATAAGTTTATTTATATGTATGTAGGGTGGGAAGCACCATTATACAAATGATTCAGCTGCTTCTGCTAACTTTAGAAGGTTGTTCAAAGAGGCTTTGTTGATAATTGAGAAGGATAGTAAAAACCACAAAAACTTTTCTACTTTCTTCTCCATTTTCCTATTTAGATCCGATAACTTATGTGCAGGTAATAAATAATATAAAAGTTAAATCTTAATTATTTGATTTTTAGCCAAGGGCCTCAATGAATGGAATAATTAAGATGGATCAACTGTTACTCCATATCAAATACCTTTGATGTGAGGTAAACAGAAATGATGAAAAAACTCATAACTATGTGCTATAAGATTAAGAAGAAGAGAATGTCAGAACATTTTAAATAATGCATTAATTT
>JBBYHM010022674.1:0-10463 GCA_038381775.1 Adansonia rubrostipa
ATGCATGATAATCCTAAAAGGGTGATGGAAACATGGAGAGCTCCCTAAAATGATGAAGATGCTGAAAAACAAAAAATAAAAGTGATAAAGCGAGAAGTTATACCAATAAAACTTCATTTCTTGGCTAAATGATTTGAGCAGTAGAGATGGCTTGAATTTTCATCTTTTCCTTGTTGTTAATAAGGAAAAAAAAGAGAAAAATGATGATGTTTTGGTTCTGTTATGGATGAGGGTGATTTTTGGAGTGTGTAGTGGATTAAAGTAAGTGTTTTGGGGCTATTTTTGGGTAATGGGCGAAGAGCTACGGGATTTTCGTTTTGTTGGTGTGTGAATGTGTTTTTGGAAGTGTAAATGAGCTGGAATCTAACCTTTTTTCTGCTGAGATAGAAGTGGTCCCTTTATACCAGCCTTTTAAAGCCAAATTGAAGGTGTTTTTGGCCAATTTCTCAAGAGGGACAAGGTAATGTCAGCATGGTGGCTATAGGGTGGCTGTAGGAGGCAGCTTGCTACCAATGTGATAGGCATAGGTTGGCTGGTTTAAATGCTGAAATGCTTTTCTAGCAAATAGGGTGGCTGATGGTGATATTGGTTAATAAGCTAGGGAGTAGGGTGATCATGTGATGTTAACCCTTTTTTGATCCAATTTAGACTTCAAAAAAATGTTATGATTAATTCAAAAGTCTAAATTCATAATATGATATGTGTTTTAATCTTTCCTTATGCAATGAAACGAGCTAAAATCGAGTTTTGGATCAATGGTGGACCAGTAAAAAATGCCTGGACTATGAAAATGGCCTGCATGTGTCAATATATTGCATAATGTTTCGATACATTTAGTCCAAAAACCTTATATGTATCGATACAATGAGTATTGTATCGATACAATGATCAATGTATCGATACTATGAACCATTGTATCGATACTATAAACCACTGTATCGATACATTCCTTTATAGAATGCATACATTCAAGTAAAATTATGAAAGTTCTCATATCTTTTATCCTCGGATACCTTAGACTACATCATTTGATACCATATCTTTGCATTTACCTTTGATATGATCCCAAGGCCTTCTTGAAATCCTCAAAATATTTTTTTGCTGAGTGACAGATCATCACCCCCTCTTATGTCCATGCTCCAGATTGCTAAAAGTTAGCCCGGGCAAAATAAGATGTCTACAGCTGCCCCTCTTTGACCGTTGCTAAGAATCAAGAATAGGGCAAAGACAAATAGACACTATTTTGACTAGGGTGGACTGACACTTCTAGAACATTAAGGTGTTTGGTTTTCTAAGGTTTGACCCCCTTAGATAGGTACAAAGTAACGTGGATTTTTTATGTGGGTGCCGCTAGCTTGTGTGGGCTTTTACTCGAGTACCACCAGCTCATGCGGGCTTTGACTAAAACTTGGGTGCCACCAACTCGTGTGGGCTCTGACTTAGACTTGGGTGCCACCAGTCATGTGGGTTTTGACTTAGGTACTGTCAACTCAGGCGAGCTTTGACTTAGACTTAAGTGCCATCAGCTTGTGTGGGCTTTAACTTGGGTGTCGTCAACTCGTGCGGGCTTTCACTATAACTTAGGTGCCACTAGCTCGTGTGGGCTTTGACTCAAACTTGGGTGCCACCAGCTAGTGCAGGCTTTAACTCAAACTTGGGTGCCATCAGCTCGTGTAGGCTTTGAAAGGTGCTGCCAGTTCGTGCAAGCTTCGACTTAGACTTGGGTGCCACAAGCTCGTGTGGGCTTTGACTGGCATACTGCCAGCTCGTGCGGGCTTTGACTTAGACTTGGGTGCCACCAGCTCGTGTGGGCTTTGACTTAGACTTGGGTCCCACTGCTCGTATGGGCTTTGACTCGGGTGCCGTCAGCTCGTATGGGCTTTGACTTAGACTTAGGTGCCACCAACTCGTGTGGGCTTTGAGGGGTGCCATGACTATGGGCTTTTAAGAGAGTGCCATGACTTGTGGGCTTTAAAAAGGGTGCCATTAACTTGTGGGCTTTGAAAAGGGTGCCACAACTTATAGGCTTTTGAGAGAGTGCCACAACTTGTGGGCTTTAAAAAGGGTGCTGCAACTTGTGGGCTTTTAAGAGAGTGCCATGACTTTTAGGCTTTAAAAAGGTGCCACTAACTTGTGGGCTCTAAAAAGGGTGCCACTGACTTGTGGGCTTTAAGGGTGCCACGACTTGTAGGCTTTAAAAAGGGTGCCACTGACTTATAAGCTTTAAGGGGTGCCATGACTTGTGGGCTTTTGAGAGAGTGCCATAACTTTTAGGCTTTAAAAAGGTGCCACGACTTGTAGGCTTTGAAAAGGGTGCCACTAACTTATGGGCTTTTGAAAGAGTACCACGACTTATGGGCTTTAAAAAAGGTGTCACGACTTATGGGCTTTTGAGAGAGTGCCATAACTTATGGGCTTTAAAAAGGTGCCATTGACTTATAGGCTTTAAGGAGTGCCATGACTTGTAGGCTTTGAAAAGGGTGCCACTGACTTATGGGCATTAAGGGGTGCCATGACTTGTGGGCTTTTGAGAGAGTGCCATGACTTATGGGCTTTAAAAAGGTGCCACTAACTTATGGGCTTTGAAAAGGATGCCACTGACTTGTGGGCTTTAAGAGGTGCCATGACTTGTGGGCTTTGAAAAGGGTGCCATTAACTTGTGGGCTTTAAGGGGTGCCACGACTGATAGGCTTTTGAGAGAGTGCCATGACTTATGGGCTTTGAAAAGGGTGCCACTGACTTGTGGGCTTTAAAAAGGTTCTACTGACTTATGGTGTCAAAGTTTTTGATAAAACTTCTACTATAAGCTTTTAAAAGTTCATGACAAAATTTCTTAATGAAAAAGGTTTTGGCACTAGTTTTTGACAAAACTTTTGATGAATGTTCTTGACAAAAGTTTTTAACGATAGTCTCTAGACAATAATTTCTTGCCACTAGCACTTTCAACATGAGGTGGTGAGAAGAGAAGGACCTTACCTGAATGACACTTGGTTTGTGAAGCTTAGAGTTCTTACCAGGAATTCCTTAAAGGTTCAGCAAACCTTGCTTGAAGTGATATTGTAAAAATAATGATGTAAGATGGTAATGTGAATGTATGATATGAAATGCTATCATGATTGCATGATGTGAAGTCTAATACAAGAGATAACTGTAGTTCTCCTTGAACATCATTCAGACTCTCAAAGGGATGGTGATTCATCCTTGTTCCAACCATGGACCATAATTTTCCTTATCTTACTAAGGATTATAAGTTGTCCTTGCTCTGCTGGGGATGTGATTGAAAATTTAGCCTCAAGAATTTGGACTGTTGTGTTTCTCGATTCTAGAGGCTCAATCATTTTCCTGACAAATGGGGGGCATTACCAACAATTTGGAGACTATTCGACTGATCAAGTTGATGTCTCTGATTATGATAGGATTCTGATAGAATGCATGGGTTGATTTTGGTTAGCTTAAAATGTTTTTTCTTGAGATGTGGCTTAAGAGAGCAAGAAATGGTTTGGTGTCTGGTAATGCTGAACGGGTGTATGGATGCTAAAGGTGCATGATCTTGATGATCAGGGTCTAAGCAGAATTCCCTGTGCTTTTCTTTTCCTTTTGATGTAATATCAAGATGCCCTAATGCATATTTCAGTTAATTATCAAACATTATCAGTTAAATGATAAGTGCAATCTGAATTGTATAGGGTTAAAAGAATCAAGGCAATATTTATTTATGACAATAAAAAGACATGAGTCAATAAACTATTTGACAAGCAATTGATAGGGTAACGAGAAAGATGATCTTTTGGGCAAAAGATGCCTCTGACAATCATGACATGGATGTTCTTTAGGTGCTCTTCAGAATCTTTCTTAAACAATGAATGTGACTAGTATGAGCTGACCTTCGGAAGATCCCTAGGATTGTTTCGCTTTGTTCTGTAAGTGATCTCAATCGATGCCCCATCAAAATTGATTTTCTTTAGTTGCCCCTTGTGGGCTTTGAACTGTAGTCGAGTTGGCTGCCTGGATGCCTTTTCGGATTTTCATCTAGAACCCTTTTTGTTTTCTTTTGTTTTTTTTCTTCTTTTTTGTTTTTCGTTTTGTTTTTTGTTTTTTTTTTGAAAGATGCCTTTTCAGGTTTTCACCTTCTGCGTATAATATTTCTTGATGGAATTTGAGTTGACAGGGATGGGCAAAACATTGCCATCCATTTATGACAAGATTAGGGCCCCTCTAGAGAAGGCTTGCTTCATGACATACGGTCCTTCCCAATTAGGGGTCCACTTGCCCTAGCGTCTTTGTGAATTGAGAGGATATTTTTTAGCACCAATTTGCCCGGGTAAAATCGTCGTGGGTGCATCCTTTTGTTGCAGGCTTGAATCATGCGTCTTTGATGCATTTGACCATGGACAATGCATTTTTCCTTGATGAGAATGAGCTGGTCATATCTGTTCTTGACCCGTTCAGCTTTTCCAAGTTTGGTTTCCATTAAAACTCTGAGAGAAGGGATTTCAACTTTGATGGGCAATACAACTTTCATCCCATAGACAAAAGAGAATGGGGTAGCATTCGTGGAAGTTTGAACTAAGGTCGGATAGGCAAGAGGTGCAAAGGATAGCTTTTCATGCCAATCTTTGTGAGTTTTGGTCATTTTCTCAACCATTCTTTTGATGTTTTTGTTGGCCACCTTAACTCCCCTATTCATGTTTGGGCGATAAGGATGGAATTATCATACTAGATCATGAACTATGAAAGGTCTGGTGGTGAGGAGCTTTTTTCAAAACCTTCTTCAGAATCAACTTCACTAGTGCAAATTGATCATTCGAAATTGATCTTCAAAGACCCATCAGACACATCTATGTCACCATCATTAGGACACCTAAAAGGGTAAGGAAATAGATATTGCAAAAGGCATACACACAACCAAAAGATTTGGATAAAAATGGGGGTAAAAGAGTAATGGAGACAAAAAGGTTGAAAAGTGATTTAGACACACCATATGGAATGATATATGCAAAAGTCATTTCATTGATAATACTTGATAAAAATGCCCCTTACATAGGACACCTACCTACCTTTGGGTGAAGGTAGGTAGGTTTTCATTTTTTGACATCACATAAAAGGGACAAGAAAAGTGTAGGGGCTTTCGTCATGACCCCATCATCAAAATCAAGTCTTGGTGGAAGGACAAAAATTCTATGGCTCGGTATCGATCATGTTTGCAACTGGCGCAGTGTGGTTTGGTAAAAGATTGGTAGCAACATTTGGTCCCTAGTTCATCCTAAGCTGTAAGACTTTTGCATTGATTAGATTTTGCATATTTCATTTGAAATACATGCAGTTCTCAATGTCATGCCCTGTTGCCCCAGCATGGTTTTCATAGTGGGCATTAGGGTTGTAACATGACGGGTATGGCGGCTTCTTTTCTAGGACATAGATCGGAGCCACTAAATGATTTTGGAGCAAGGTTTGATAGAGCTTCTTATAGGTCATAGGGATGGGATCAAAATATTGTCTTGGTTGATTTGCACCTCAGTTGCCAGTGCATTATTGGTTATTTAATTGGTATTTTGGTGGACTTGTGGAGGGTAGCTTTATGGTGGGTTTGATGGGATTGCAAGTGATGGGTTATAAGTTATGGCATAGATTGGTTAAGGGGATATTGTGATGGGGTAAGAACATGGCATTTTTGAGTAGCGAGGGTTGGATGCTTGATGCTGTCTTGGCTGAAATGAGTCAGCATAATTCATAGCATTGGCCTCTTCTTCCTTCTTTTTACTAGCAATGGTCTTCTTACTTGATCCAGCTGTTTCCTTGGCAGACATTCTACTGCTTTTAATGGCGGCATCAATCATTTCTCCAGAGAGAACTAAGTCTGTGAATTTCTTGGTGGCATTCCTTACAAGCTTCTCGTAATAAAGAGCACGTAAAGTGTGAATGAAAGTAACTGTCATCTCTTTTTCTGTAAGGGGAGGCTGGACTAGGGCTGCTTCCTCTTTCCATCTTTGGGCATATTGCTTGAAACTTTTAGTGGATCTCTTCTTGAAATTCATCAGGAAAGTCGATCCGATGCCCAATTTGATACATGCTGGTATTGATTTAAAAAGGCCTTAGCCAAGTCAGCCCATTTTAACATTGTCTAGCTCGATATACCATCGAGCTGTTACCTTAATAAGGCTATGCTAGAAGCAATAGATGAGGAGCTTTTCATTTTTCTCATATCCAGCCATCTTTCGCAAGTACATTCGAACATGGAGAGAAGGATTAGTCGTTCCATTAAACTTTTTAAACTCTGAGAATTTAAACTTTAAATGAATGATAAGGTTGGACACTAAAGATAGCGATTGAGCGTCAAGAGCTCCGAACTTGTCAATCCCCTGGATAGGTTGGAGTTGTTTTTCAAGTAGCTAGAATTTGCTCACTTCTTCTGTAGTCATAGTGGACTTTTAACCTTCTATTTTTTTTAGTTCCTCATGGTCAAAGGTTGTCGAATCTACTGATGAGACTCCCATATTCATCCCTTAAGTACCAGGAATGAATCGTCCTGCCCCAATAGGATTAAGGTAGATAATTGGTGGAGCCTGAGTGGTAGGTGGAGGAATGAGCCGTTGTTCTTGTCTAGGTTCCCCTTGGGCGAGTTCTGGATTATTGACAGGGGGACTTTCATTGTTGGGAGGGTCATTCCTTGTTTCAGTAGTGCTGGCTTGCTCTTTTTCTTTCATAGAGGCTGTCATTAGTTCCATAAGTCTCGCCATCTGAGCTTGCATTTCATTTTGCTGATGGAGTATCTGGTCTTGTGATTCCTTAACCATTAGCTCAAGTCGCTCAATGCGAGCTTCATGATCACTTTACGGTGTCTCATGTTGTAGTGATGCAAGATGTTAGGTTCCATTTTCCTGATTGACCCCGGAGTCCCTTGCACTTTTATGGCCTAACTCCCGTATTAGACTTTGACTTGAAAATGTATTTACTGATGAGTGTTTATGATGCAATGATGAGTTAAGACAATGAATGAGTGATGCAAGTATGAAAAGGTGAAAGTAAATATGCATATGCATATGCATTGGAGACAATTGAATCCTAGAACAGCTTAGTCGATAACTTTTTCTTAGAACCATAAAAAGGTCCCTTGCTGAACACCAAACCAGAACAAATGTCTTAAAATGATAATGGTCATGATAATTATGATGAGATGATGCATGCGCCAGAGCACCAACAAAAAGGAAACGAGTTAGTAAATTGTACAAGAGACAAATGTATGAAATTAAAGAATTTTGAGAACATCAGAGAAAAATATTCATGACATGTCTCAACTAAGTTGGAGAGACACGAAACGAGCAGCGTATCAACATGCCAAGATGCAATCTGCCCTTCATAAGGTGATGCAATATCTTATTTTGATGGAAAAATAATTGACCAATAGTAATATTCATTTATCACCACTAGTGCGGATGCACGCTAAGCCATGACTTGGACAGCATAACGGCTTATAGTATAAGACATTGTGCATGATGTTTTTTGTTCACCGTCACTTATTTATACAAAGGTTAGCCATTGTTTGGGCAGCATGACGGCATGTCTCAATAAATGATAAAAATACAGATGCGGGTGACAATTACATACTCATTGTCACCTACATAATTATGGTAATTAGGAGTAAAGGTTAGGAATATTTCCCTGAGTGACCTTATTCTCTAGGAATTCTGTATGGTTTGACACGGTTAGCTCGTAGGGCTCACTATATGAGGTCTAAGTTGATGCCTAAATAGGTATTTGAATTGCTCCTCCTTCTGGTAAGGACAGTCGAGGGACCTTGATCCTAAACCCATCATGGGTTTGGCGAAACGGGTTTGATCCGTTGGATGTATTTCCCTATGCAAATGCAAAGGCTTACTCACGAGAGACATAGGTAATTTACATCCAAAAGGTTATTGCCATGCCTATGCGAAGGGTTACTCATGAAGGTGGATAGCTCACTTCCTTCTAATGATTGGGTTATAACCACGCCATAGAGTTTGGCGGGACACTAATGCACATGCAAGTGTGCAGTGCGTGACCGGAAAATGAGCAAACCTTTTTGTTTACTTTCATATTACCATTTTTATTAAGCTAATGATTATTCAAAAAAAAAACAATCCTGAAAATCATGTCAAACAAAAGATTAAATGACAAAATGACAAAAGGGTCATGGTTAAATAATGACCGAGATCAAAAGAACCGAGAACCTAGAAAGACATGGCTAGTTATTAGCCTAACTCTCTATATTGTCCCCAGTGGAGTCGCCAAGCTATCGCAATGACTTAAAATATTTTCCTAGCTTGGAAATGTCTTCTTGATAGAGACTTTTCTTTAGCGATGTGATGAGAACGAGAATGTATAGATTCTCGACTTGTGGTACAATGAAATGGACCATAAGACAAATCGCTCATCTTATGGTCACGGATGACCATCACGAAATGGTCAATGCTTGGAGTCATCACCGATCATTTTGAACTAGGGATGATCAGATGCCTATTGAAACCTATGTTATGAGTTGCGAAACTTAAAACATTGATCCCGTGGTCCACGTAATGCAAAGATTAGCCGTTTGGGTTCAGGAGTTGCTTACATGGGATAAGGTATGAACCTCTTTATGACGCTCGAAATCGATACCTTACTAGCTATGCCTTATCTCAGTTTCGATTCTTTCGATCTTAACTTGTCACTATTTCGATATAACCCTCTTCGAATGCATGAATCTTATAGAAAAGATCCAGGTTTTGATGAAAAAGATTTAATCTCATATATGCCCCAGAAAGATGGGGAATATAGAGATTTTCAATAAAAATGACCTCTGGATTTTACTTTGAAAATGGAATGTTCCACTTTAGGCACTGGAGAGATACCCATGCAGAACATTACCTTTAATTTCATTTGGAAACATCTTGAAAACATGAATGCAAATAATCATCATAAAGAAATCATGTTAGTTAGATATTAAATGAAATAACATAATATGGATCATTCAATGCAATGATAATAAAAATGGGTAGACTATGGGAATTTATCTTACTATTGGCATTAATTATCTAGGAATAACCAAATCGACCATTTTTGAGATGCATCAGGATTTCTTGATTAAACATGATTTGTTTGACATATTCATGAAAATTTGGAAAGGAGAAGAATTTAATTGCAATTAATAGACAGGGTTGGAGTATCCCTTCAGAAAGATAGGGTTAGAGTATCCCCATGGATGACAAATAATTTTGACAAAGAAAGATTTTTACTTTGATAATTTTGAAAAATAGGGTTGGAGTATCCCTTCGGAAAGGCGGCATTGGAGTATCCCTGTGGATGACAAAACTTTAGGATTTAGAAAATGGGTGAACATTCGACAATTTTTAGCAAAAAGATTAATTATGAATGAGGATGGTAAAGATGTACAATATGTTTATGCCTTGATATGAGCTTGTGGGAGGTTAAAGATTGTTCTCGGGTCTGATCGGGGTGATACAGAGACTTTCGAATGTCTTGAGATGAAATTCAGGAAAACAACTTATTTTGACCATGACCAAAAATAGGGGATAACATCGCGCTATCCTATTTCTCGAATTTATTATAAATTGGTTTGAAGGATTTAGAGGGTGGACAAGATACGGCTAGAAAGATAATTTGACGAGGGTCGATCTAAAAATATTCCCAATGTCCTAAGAAGTCATTTTCCAAGGGAATAAATTTTCAAATTCAGATTGATTGTACTGCTGGCAGAGCATGCGAGGGACAAGGAGTCTCAAAATTTGAAAAATCATTTTGGACTTATTTGGTATTAGAAAATTACAAATGATATCTTTCTGAAAAGGGAATTTCATGAACACTTTAGGAAAAATGTTTGAAAAATTTGAAAAAATCATTTAGTGGGCCTGAACAGCCTAACCAGAACAAATGTTTAGACTCTAGAGGCTCCAGACAGTTTAGACTTGAAAAATCATAACTCTCTCGTTCAGAATGATCCAGGGGTGAATAAGACATCGTTTTAAATATAATTTGACATGCTATGATAGAAAAATATAAAAAAATTCATGAAAAATCGTTTAGGATTTTAAAGGGATTTTTCAATTTGCAATAGTTGTGATGCTAGTAGGGAACAAGGCAAAGCAGGAGATATTCCTCATTTTGTTTATGTCTACGGGTCCAAACCTGAGTCATTGACATTCGAATGTCTATGACTGAAGGGAAAGAGTGGCATGAGCATCATGAACTCATTTGCATAGCCTCGAAGTAGTTTGGGATAATAAAACAGCCCGTTGATCATACCACTCGAGGTTTTGACTCAAGAAAAAGGCACAAACATTTAAGGAATAGTTGTAAGACCATTTTTATTTCAAAATCAGAAGAGTTGAGCTTGTTTAATGAAGATTCCAAATTTGGAAAACTTAATTTTCCCTAAGATATTTTGCTAGCTTTAAGGAAAATGCTAAGTCCATGCTAATCCTCATTGG
>JBBYHM010022685.1:0-43662 GCA_038381775.1 Adansonia rubrostipa
ATAGTCTAATAATAAAATAAAATTATATTTCAAATATTATAATACAAGTAAACTACAAAAAAATGTAGAAAAAAAAATGCCCTAATTTGTTCCATTTTTCATTTTTTGAGCAGCCACACACATTTTCTTCTTGTTCTTCCACTTTTCCAGAACCTTCATTTCTTCTTTATTTTTGTGCAGCCACCGCCAACCAAAAGAGGCCATGCCCAAGGCATCTGACGGTGATCTCATGCCTGTGTCAGTGTCGACAACGGTTTGGCGTCAAAAAAGACGACTCCGAGCAACAGATAACGTATATTATTCTTTATAATTGAGAATCATAGATTGAACTATGAAATGATGTTCATACAACCAATTAATATCTTCAGAAACTAGCAGACAGCATTGTCTTTCCAACATTTTCATAGTTAACTAACCGCTGTTGATTTTCTTGTTATCTTTCTAGACTAATCTTCCACTTCTAACTATCAATTTTATGATATCTTATCAGAGTGTTGTATTGGAGGATGCGTTCAAGGAAACGTAGTGGAAACCTTTTGTTGCTGGTGGTATTAACAACCATCATTCAAGGGGAAAGACTTATCTGGAGTCTCTAGCCCCAAGGTTGAGCAGCTAAGCCAGGGTGTAGCAGATATGAACCTGGATTCAGCACAAGGTGGTGGTGAGTGGGAGGTTATTCAGAGGAAGCCTAAGAATAGAGCTGGAAGTAGTGCTGCAAGACCCTGGGGTCCTCAAAATTCCTATCCCAAACCATGGGGAGGCATGCGGGGCAATTTTGGATCAGGAAGAGCCTCTGGCAATGTTTGGGCCACGCATAATACTGATTCCATGATGGCTACTGGCAGATGAAATGCAAGGCCCCAACATTCAACAGGAGTTTCGACAGCAACCATATGCCTCCAAATCCCATCATTCGCCCACCTCCTGACCATGGATGGAATTGGCAATCCAGAGCTGTTTCCAATCCATCCAAGGGTTTACAAGATGGTTATTGGAAAGACAATGTTAACATTGAGGTTGAAAAGGACAATAATATTGATGATGTTGAGGATGAATCAGATGATGCTGCTGTTGATGATTCTGTTGACGAACTTCTGACCGATGACTTTGATTGAGATTCAAGTCAAAAGACCCATGAGACAAGAAAGAAGAATAGATGGTTTAATAAACTTTTTGAGAGTTTAGATAGTTTGAGCATTGAGGAGATCAATGACCCAGCAAGGCCGTGGCATTGCCCAGCATGTCAAGGTGGTCCTGGTGCCATTCACTGGCATCTTGGCCGTCAGCCTCTATTGACACACGCAGAAACAACGGGAGCAAAAAGTGTAAAACTCCATCGAGAACTTGCTGAACTCTTGGTTGAGGAGTTGTGTAGAAGGGTTACTTCTATTACTCCTGCGGGTGAAGCTTTTGGGAAATGCAGGGTTTCAAAAGATGAAGAAAAGGATTATGACATAGTCTGGCCACCTATGGTTATGATAATGAGCACATCGCTTGAGCAAGATGAGAATGATAATGTACCACTATATCTTATGCAATTTTATTTGCAGATGTACTGCAACAAATAACGCTAATTGTTTCAAATTACAGTAGTAATACACTGTTTCTATATCCTGCACTGACTTTTTTATTTATTGCATTATACTTCAGTGGATTGGTATGGGAAACCAAGAGCTTCTCGACTATTTCAGCTCACATGCTGCTGTGAAGGCTTGCCACTCATATGGTCGGAAGGGACATCGTGGATTTGAGAGCACAGCAAGGGGTTATCTAGAAGCTGAGCGTTTGCATAAGCATTTTGCGGAGCAAGGAACAGATAGAGAGGCTTGGGAACGCCGTCGGGTCTTGTTTTATCCAGGTGGGAAGCTCCAACTTTATGGTTATATGGCTATGAAAGAAGACCTGGACTGATTCAAACAGTATTCTCCAGGTTATCTCTCTCTCTCTCTCTCTCTCTCTCTCTCTCTCTCTCTCTCTCTCTTTCTCTTCGTGACAAAAGACTATGGTTATATGCATGCTGGAGTAAAGTGCTGTATAACTTTAACTGCCTGAGATTTTCCTATATCAGTTTGTTCACAAGTAAGTAGTTCTGACTTTTTCAGTTAATTGACTTATCGTATAGCTGGTCTGTTGATTAGGCAGATACAGGCTCAAACTTGAGATGAGATCCTACCAAGAGATGGTTGTCAAGCGAATTAGGCAAATGAGTGAGGACAACCAGCAGCTTATTTTTTACAAGAACAAGTTCGCTGAAGAGCAAAGGCTAAAAATTGCTCTTGAAGAGTCTTATGGCATTGTGAGTGACTCCGGAAGACAAAGGAGGAGAACAGGATTGCAAGACAGAGAACTAAAATACAGCACGAACCGTGAAAAGGAGGTAATTTGTTTCAATTCTTGATAATTTCATGGCTTGATTGAGATGTACGTTCAGTGGCATTCTTAACATATCTGTTCTTAAGACATTTGGTTCTGGACTATTAGTTACTAATTTTATACATGATAGTAACTTACTGGCTTGGGATATCTTATGTTAAGGATTGATCATCTGTGCATGTTTGCTATGCTTTATCATGCTTGGTTTTTAATATTCGATACTTTCATCATATCCTAGGATCTTGTGTTATTGTCCAATGTATTTTCACTATAGTAAATATTGCTTGCTGTCTCGCCGTCTTGGATTACTAAACTTACCTCTTAAGGTTTGGCAAAGTATAAATTGACCTTTAAAATATTATTTTAAAGTTAACTTTAAATGAATAGATAAATATACTCCTTATTAATTATTAATTATAAATATTTTATTTTAATTTTTTTATTCTTTTTTACTCAAAACTTTTTTAACTATAAATATAATGAGAATTTAGTTAACTTTAAAATTATCTTTAATTACTATTAAGTTAAATTCTTATTAAATTATTCTAATTCAAGAGCATATTATTATTTTAAACTTAATTCAATTGATATATTAACTTTGAAATAAATTTATTAAATTATTTTTATTTAAATTAATTAATTTGTGATATTTAAAAATTTTAGTGATAATGAATTTGTTTAAAAAAAATGAAAAAAGAAAAAGGAAGAAAGAAGAATAAAAACACATTTTATCTCCTAAAAAAATAATTGTGTAGCATTCTGGTAATCAAATTAATGTTTATTCAAACTTTATTTTAAATATAAAAAATATGATTTTTTTTTAAAATTTTTCTATCAATTTAATTTTTTTTTTTTTGCTTTAACCTATTTCGTTACCGTAAACTTTTTAAAATAATAGGAATTATTTCATTTTTAATTAAAAATAATGTAATATATTAATATCAAAATTTATATATATAATTGAAATAAGAATCAGTTTAAAATTTTTTGATATTAAAAAATTTAAATGAGGGGAGGCTACCAAATTTTAAGATAGTCAAGGCATGCCATAGGGCACAAGCCTTAGAGAACAGTGATAGTGATACTAACAGATCATTCATCAAGCGGGATTGCTAATAAAACTTGAATCTTGATGTTTGCTAAGACATGAGTACTTAACGAAATGAATGAATCCACCTTGACATAAGTTTAAAATATTTTTTATGCATACTTAAATCAAAGTATAATTTAAATACAATTTAACTTTATAATTTTATAATGATTAAAGGTAATTCTATAATTAAAAATTGTTTCAAGTAAAGAAAGAATGAAAAGAAGAAACAAAAAAACTATTAATAATAAATAATGGGCATATTTGTCTTTTCATATAAAATTATGCAGAAATAATATTTTGAGAGGTTATTGCATACTTTGCCGTGGATGTTTTTAAAACGTATCAAGGTAAATGTAGTTTTCCCTACTTTTGTCGTTGACATGTTCAGCATCCGGATCTTAAAGTCAGTGCATGCAATGTGCTCTTGTGTAAGAAGACCTGTATGTCAGCGTTGCTGACGTGGTTCCATCAGTTCACGTGTAATGCACTGTTTATGTATGTTTTGTTCCAACTTCAGTGGGTTGTCATGCTTTATTCATTTTGTTTATGGATATTTGATGAGATGCTGCTGCTTTAGGGTTTATGAATTGCTTAACACCCATGACTCTCTGCCCTCTCCCCAAAAACCATCGTCACGGCATGTCGTGCCACAGAGATGTAAATTAAGTTCAAATTGCCATTGCATTTTTTATTACTAGGACCAATGCTTTCAGAATAAATCTAGCCATTTGCTTGGCTTGGAGTTACTGTCAGAACTTTTAGATGCTTCAGCTTAATATGGAATCCATGTCCAAAACCTTCTGTTGCAGGTTGGTTGTTCAAGTAAATGAAGATGCTCCTGAAATTATTCCATGTACTCGATCGAATATATTATTTTTATTTTTTGCCTATGTTAACTGTTTCCTGTCTTTCATTTCCCAGATGGATTTCCAGGAACAATTCTTCAAGGATCAAATCAAATTTATCCATGAATCGAGAGATGAGAAGGAAGAGAATTTTGAGATGCTGCAGCAGCAACAGCGAGAGAAAGTCAAGCAATCTAACCCTTATCCTTCAATACAGATGAACACAGGCGCAAGTAGATGATTTTGACAATTCCATGACTTTCCTTGTATACGTGAATTGAACTCAAGTAATGTAACTATAACAATAATAATAATAAATGTTCGAACAAAAAACAGAGTTCTGTCTCATAAGCTGAAATACTGCTACACCTTTTTTTTTTTTTTGCCTTTTTTGGTAAGCATTCATTAGATATTCGTCTGTTTTATCTTCAAAAAATAAAAATAAAAAATTGTATGGTGGATGAAATTGCAAAATTCGTAAAGTTTCAGGATGAAGAGATGGAGCCTTTTGTGGTTGAGAGGGAGAAGCTGATTAAAGTACATGAAGAGAAGATGTTTGCTGTGAGACAGAGGCATTGGGAGGAAGAAGTTGAGCTTGAAAACGAGTTTGATACTGAATGAAGCCGCCTCATGGATCGGTACACTCCGGATAGCTCAAAACTCAGGACCGCCAATGCTTGATTGTATGTAAGTAACATTGGACTGAAAGAAAGCGGCACACACTTTAATCTCCTGGTTTTCCTCAAACTACTTTTCACGCAATACTGAATTATGAGTTACATTACAGGTCCTAAAGAGTTGTTAAAAGATTGTAATATTTGAGTAAAAAAGAAGGTTAAAAATAGTTAAATCTAAACTTGCATTGCATCTATGGCTGCCTTGTTATACTTAGACATCGTTCAAATCAAAGTTTTGAATCGGTGTGCAGATTCTTTTCCTATGATGTTTGCAATGTTGGTTAAACCACATTGCCTTCTCTAGAATATTTTTCTTCTTTTCTTCCCTGTTTTGCATCGGCAAGGGAGCCTAGCATTCGTCCTCATGTATCCTTACTGATTACTGACCTGACGTGGAAAGGACCAATCTCCCCCACCCTCTACTCCTTTAATCCCTTTCAGTTTCATATCCTCCTCCTCGTACGCCCTTTGCATTTGGGGAATTGATCATGCAAGTAACATTCAGATGCAATGAAATTTAAGAAATTTTCAACTCCGGAAAACGAAGGATCACATGTTGATAAGATTGAACTCAACCATACACTCCAATCGGCAAGATAAGAAAATTGTTTAACTTGTCTTCTTTGATTCGATAATAATAATAATAAAACAAAAACACCAAACTAAGTTATTGTAAACGCTCAGCTAGCTATTCAAGTGGTCAGCCATGAATAAAAGTTAACATAAACGAGGAGTGAAAAAACTTTTCTTTCACAACGGGAAGAAGCCTCTACTAGTGGTTTATGCCATTGTCTCAATTATTTTTAGGATTTCTCAACACATATGAATGAATGATTGGCCCAAAAAAAACGTATGGATGAATGGATAGAGAATTAGTGATGACGAGGAAGACTTTTCCAAATAAAGGAGCATTCGGCCAAGACCTATCCTTAATAGGTTTTGTAAATTTTGACTATCTCCCTCAACTTTTAATTTATTTAATTTAGTATTTAAGTTCTGCATATTTTTTAATCAGATCCAACTTAATTAGCCCAACTTAATTTTTGAACATGTTCTTTGTTTGCGAGACACTTTTTGTTTCTTAACATGTTGCTAACATATATAAGTATTTTGACCTTTATTTACTTTGGATTATAAATTAATCAAAACTTTTGATTTCTCTAATTAATTAAACTTATATTTATATGTCATTATTGTCATCTAGTAATAAGTCATGAACGCTTAAACTGTTAAGGAAGATCTATAGGGTTTGACCAACATTTCCATTCTTAGCTTCTTGTTATATGTAATATCCTTTCATCGTAATATCTCAACTTACCTTTGGGTAGAGGTATTCATGCGTTAAGTTTAGATGTGCTTGAAAGGTTATTTCACTATTCTAAATAATATTAAAAATTATTTTTATAAATACTTATAATTAAATTTAAATAAATTATTTTTATCATTTAGATAGTAATTTGGACTAATCCAAATTGAATTAAGAAAACTTATATTTAAGCTTAGCCCAATTTGAATTGGGCATGAATAGGTCTACTTTTAAGAATGGATTATGTCTACTCATTTAGTTTAACATACTAAGTCTTAAATATAGCCTTTTAACTCTTCGAATAAGCTTTAAAAATGTTTCAAACTTTTATTCCACTTTGACTCAAAGATTTCTTCAAATAAGAACCTAGAAGTTATCTTAAGTTTTTTCAAACTTCAACCAATTGCTTATTTCACAATTAATAATGTCATTCTTAATAGCTTTTTCACTATCTTGACAAAATATTGACAAGGAAAAATTAAGAATCTCATAATTCTTTGTAGTTCCCTTGAAAAGCATTATTTATTCGATAGACTTTGTCTTAGAGGTAATAGCAAATATGCATATAATATATATAGTGAATTGTAGACAAGGACGTCATAGTTAATAAAAGTAATGCTTATTATAACACATATCCCATAGGTAATCTAGTTGGTCGTAAACTAATGCTAACAATCTCTACTTGCAGTGCCAATTGTGGTATCCAATACCGAACTATTTCATTTGATGGGATAGAGGCATAGTTAAAAGGGTATGCTAGAATATCTTTTGCAAGAACTCGCTACATTTTTTGTGACAATCCTCTTAATTGTTTCTACTTTCAATGGTAATGCCTCAATACATGTTTGGATCATTGATAAGATGTCTAAGACTCGATTTTGAACCGAATTGAGTTGCCTGGATATCACTTCGGCCATTTTATACCGAGCCCATAAGATGTGCATGGTTCGACCAAAGAAGTAAAAGGTTGAGTAAGAATTAAACTATTACCTTACTTGGGATGAAAGAGTTTCTTTTTAGGGAGGAGTTTAAATTCAAACTTAAACTTACATTATAATTATTGGCTATTTGGATTTGAGGCAAAAATTAGATTTTGTAATTTTGAATTATCACCAAGGACCAAAAAAAAAAAAAGAAGTAAAAATAAGGTGAATTATGTGAATTCATTTTTTTTCACTCTCTTTAAGCTTATGATAGGCTGAATACACATTCTCTCAACAAAGGGATTTGATGCCACCTTCCTCCGAGCCAATTTCTCTCTTCTAGTTCTTGAAAAGAAAACAATATCCATTAAAACATTTTCAAGGTATGTGAAAAGAATTGCTTTCGTGTTAACCTTTTGGTTAAGGTTTAAAAACCTTCTAACTAGCATTAGAGAACCACTCAACCTTGAGAAGGTTCTAATGACCATATTTCTGTACAACCGTTAGATGCGGGGCACATGCACTTCTCATGATCTCAAAAGGTCTTTCAGAGACCCTTACAAACCACTCACTCAAGTTCAACAAGATCTAAAAAAAGAACTCTAGTTACAATATCTAAGAGTTGGGTAATCATTCATTAAATGAGTGTTTATTTTTCCCATCTATTTATATTTTTACTAATGTAAATTGCTTCCTGCAAGGTCCATAGGAATGCTTGGCTATTTCTCAGTTTATCTTTTGCTACTTTTATTTTTGTTATTATAATGCTTTTGAAATCCATTATATGCATGAGGCTAGACATGACCCTAATTTGCAATCCCGATGTTAAATAAAGTGTTTAATTATACTCAAGGCGTCGAAATAAGATTTAGAGAAATCTTAGCCTTGGGTTTCATCTAAGGCTTGTCCTTAGTTGTCTTTTAAAATATAGACATGAGGAAATTGTTTTCGTAATCTTTAAACCCGCATTGCACTCTGGAAATGGGTAGAGTGAATTTCTCTCTAACAGTATTCAGCTTAGAGAGAAAAACAACACTATCATTCTTATTTCACACCTTTGCTACTTAGTAAAATTGCCAAGTTGAGAAAAAGTTCTCCATAAAGGTTTTGGCCAAGAAGGAAGAGAATAGGATTATGTTTTTGTTTAGTTTAGATTTATGGCCATCTTGCTAGCATAAAAGTGTTCTTACCTTGAAAAAGTTTTTGCAAGTGGTTGTGTGGATCAATATTGAAGGCCAAATATTTGGGTGGCTTTCTCTCTGCATTTCTTCTGGTGCTCAAAGGATACATGGGTTGTCAAAAGCTCTCAATTATGAAATGTAGGAGTCAAGAGATCACTAGTTGTATAGTTGACTTATAATTGCTTAGTCACGCTAAAATTTTACAAGCATGATCTTAAAAGGGTTTGACCATCTCTATCATCTACATATTTATTTTCTGATGTGTTTATGTTAAATGTTGTTTTGATTGAGTAGGACACAAATCCATCATGTTGAACTATAAGCTGGTTTAACTATAGCATTCTTGCATTTCCACTGGATTTTTATATTGATGTAATAGAAGCTAGACCAAATATGGTTAAACTCTCCCACATTACCTCGAAGTTATAGGTTGCTAGTTTGGCAAGAGGTTTTCTTGTCTCGCCACTTTATTTTCGCATTGATGTAATGGATTCTAACATCCTCATAAATCATTTCTTTAGTCATTAATTCATAGGCCTCACAGGTTTGCATTTTGGCTTAAAAGTCTTAGGTCACTTACTGCTAAGCCTTGGAAGCTTCGATTTTTGCTTAAACTTGGAATATCACTAGCATAAGTTAAACTCCTTATAACTTTTAGTTCCAATGTTTTAAACGTAACCTTTTTCCTATAGGCTCATTCTTTTGTTCACTTAGCCAGTCTACAGTGACTGGTTGATTAACATTGGCTTGACCCACTAAAATAAGTAGTGGGTTGATGTCATTGGTTAGAGATAGATTTCTCTAATACTCCAATGTCCTAAACATCTCTCTCATTGCAATGGTTTATTTCTTTGATTATTTGCCTGAAAAGTGAAAAGTAAAACTTACCTTACGATGTTGAGATTGATGCTGCTGATGTGAAACCAAGACAGTATTTGACGTTGCCTTCAAACGTAATCTTCAAGGAACTATTGATACTATTGCATATTTGGTTTGTATTAAAACTTGCATTTTTCAAATGTGGCCTAAAAACCAACTATTAATGTAGCTTAACTTATCATTCCAAGTTTCTCATCTTCACCAGTTAGTTCAACATCCTCAATAAGGTTTAGTAAGTTTCCTCATTTTGCCTCGCTTTTCGGTTGAAATTCCTCCTTGACATATTAAGTTATTTTCTAAAGCATTATTTTTCAAAATCAGTCATACTAGGCATGTCAATTCTGTTGGTTGATTTTTTTTTTTTTTGGAAAAACCCTATGGCAATTTGATTACTCACTGTGTACAAAGTGTTCCCATCCCTGATACTTCGAAGAAGAATGGGAGTAGGCATCACAAAAAATAAAGCAAAGATAGTTTTCTAAGATGAACTAAGTAAAAGTGCATAAAAAAGTAAAAATCAATGTTATGAAAGTAAAGATTAAAGTGCAATTATGTTAAGATAATTGAAACATAGTGTTTGTGGCTTTTAAAATCCATTTTAAATATTCAAAACTCATAGTTAAACATGAAAAAAGAAAAAAAAAACCCTATGAAGTTCCTAAGCTAATTGCTTCCCATGACTTTCCACCTTCATGTGCTTCATCATGGGTGATAAGAGTCCTATGTACCCTTTTACACTTCATATAACTGCTAATTGAATCTTTAGATCAACCGCTGACAAAATCCCTTGCCTCCCTCTACTTAAATGCTAATAGCTACTCCTAATGAATGCTAACAAATTCTCCTAATGAAAGTTGGAACATCCACTAACACTGGATTTTCTCTAACATTAAGCCATTTTCTACGGTTTTTATAGATATTAGGGGTTGAGTACCTTTGTGTTAAAATCCCCATGAGTCCTTGATTTTAGCCTTGTCTCAATCTTTCTATTGCATATTTTCCTAACATCAATGTTATAATCGTTGGTACATGCCTGTGCCAACCTATATGCTAGATTTTTTCTAGCAAAACTGACTACCAAAGAGCATTGTCTCTGTTGGCTTTTTGATTAGGTTCATTCCATGGGTTTCTGGACTTATTATTTTATATTGATCATCAATGACATTGTACCTTCATTTGCTTGGACTCTATCATGACCTATTAACCTCAATTTGATTAATTAACAATACCAAGTAACAATGTTAAATCCAATTTTAGACTCTATCATGACCCATTAATCTCAATTTGATAAATTAATCTTACTAAGTAACAATTTCAAATCCAATTATACATTAATCACCATGTAAATTGGATTGGAACTTATTTGCTTTTGATTTATTAAATTTTTTGGCCCAATTTATGGATATTTTTTGTTTATACACTAAAACAAAATAAAAATGTTGACATTTTGACCCATTTTAACAAATTGTTTGAAGTTGAGTTTCGCTTATGATTAGTGTTGTATGTTTTTTATCATTAGCAAACTAAGAGTGAGCATGATAATCTTGGGATCAAAGACCAGTTGTTATAAACTAATTGTATTTGGGCAATTTTTTGAATAACCTTGATCATGTGATTACTCATTGCTATGAAACTAGTCTCACTTCTAATTCCTCCTTAATAAAGGAGATTTGCACATCTAAAATTAAAAATAGAAAATATTTAATTAATAAAAAAATAAAAAATAAAAGTTGATTCAATCATGCCGGCTAGCAAATCCAAGTAGAAGTTTCTTATCCTGCTGCTCGTTCCATTAGAATCCTATTGGGGCAAAACTTTGGGGAAACAAAAAAATAATGGTTATCAGTATCACTCACACTAACTAATTAACAATATCAAATCTACATTTCTTTGCAATAAAAGAGTTGATCAATTTGTTTTCTTCTAATCTTCTTTTGTAATGATAACATCTCTAGTGCCAGATGTCTTATAAGCCTTACCATTGAAACCAAATTTGTTCATACGTTTCTTATCAACAATATATACCCACCTCTAGTATATATAGATAAAAAATATGAGATTTCCAAAATAAGCATCGACAATAAGAATTACTTAGAATATGCAGGGAAAACATATATACTAATGGAGCACAATTTAACATAGAATGATCTTGAACTCAGATTACGACAAGGATAGGACAAAACAGAGAATATATGGTGGCCATTAATATATATAATTAAGCAAGCAATTTAAGAGAGGTGAAGATTTAACTAGCTTTCAACCATTAATGACAATGGTCCTAGATATAAGTTCATAATGATAAATCCGATCTCTTTATGATATAGTCATATATACAAAACAAAGAATAACTTTAAAAAATAAGAGAAAAAGTCAAGAAACATCCTTATTAAATTGCTAAGTAGAGAGCAACACATCTTAAAGACAGGTTGGTGAGAGGCCAACCTAGCTCTTACTCTTTTTGCATAAAAACTTATATGGTTGATGAAAGTAAGGTTAAAAGCAACACTTACATTAAATATACATCCCATGATTTTTAGTAGCAAATTTATGTTTTTTATTTTTTTAATTTATGGTTTACTAAGGGTATTTCAAAATTAATATGTTATTACTAGATCAAACAAATTTTAAGATAGTAGGACATTCTGCCCTTTGTGTCTGTTTGGGTTTTACGCCCAAAACAAACAACAATTTCCTTGGTAAAGATAAGAGGGAAAATGATAAATCACTTTTTATGTAGCCACCTTTGATTATCCTCATTCAATATTGTTGGCTTGTTATTTTTCATGAATAACCTGCATGTTCTTCCATTATGTTGAATCATAGTTCTTGACCGTATGCACTCACAACTTTCTTCATGAATAGCCAATATTTTTGAATGGTTCAATGAGGTAGCAATGATCGTTTATTTTACAATCTACCATGAAACAGTAGTATCATCACATGTGAAGACAACCTATTTGTGATCAACCTTTGTAATGATAAAAGAAGGGAGGAATAGGAAAATCCTACTGATTGCAACTTTCTTTGAACCTCCAAGAAAAACATAAAAAAGTTTCAAATTAGTATGATCCTTCAATCACCCTATTATGAAAGGGATATCTTGTAGTTCTTGATTTGTGAAGATAAATTATTAAGTGCTCCAGTTTATTTTCCCATTGAGGTTGAACCTAAACCTATGCTTGAGATATAGCTGCCTCTACACAAACTAGGGATGTATGGTTTATTGAGAAGAGAGGAGTTTTTTGGATTGCCCAGAACCTATGAGTGAATAGAAAGTTGGATCTACATTGAATCTCACTTGAATTGCCATCTATCCTCTTAATAAGAAGTTTTTGAACCATGTTAAAGTGCTTTGGACGATCCATTTCTAAGGGGCATTGAACTATCTATGTGGCTGATAGCCCTTATAGCCGAGGCATAATGATGCAATTATCAAGGGTGCGTTTTACTGCAAAACTAATAACCTATCATGCGGGCCCTCAGCTATGGGTTGTTATTCCAAAAACAAAAGAAACTTCATCCTTCTCTTTCTTTTTTACGCTTCTATATCACTACATAAAAGGGAATTAGGGCTATAAAAGGCGAACCTATCAACTTGTTCCAACGTAAGATAATAAGCTCACAGGCTTGGTTTTTTTTCACCATCAAGAAATAAAAGAAGGCTTTCACCTCTAAGTCTAACTCTGATTTAACTTATTTCTTTTTGGATATGGATCAATGTCAAACCAAAATACTCACAAGTATTAGTTCTCCCTAAAAAAAAGTAATCCAGTCACCCATTCTAGTATGGTTACCTTGTATGACTTCATTCCAATCATTAACCCTATCTTATACCTTTTTCTTGGGGTTAAGCTGATGAATTCCATCATGGTCGACTCCCATAGTGTGATTGGTAGTGTGTATAAATCCTAGGAATGGATTCACTAATGTAAGGCTAACTGGCAATTACTAGCGATTCCGACTTCACGTGAGTGATTTATAGCCTATAATCGAATTGAGGATGGGTTTTTGTAGTTAGCTCACCCTTGTGGGATCATGACCCTTTTTCCTATCCATTGTAGCATATTTGTCGCCCAAGGTATGAGAGGCATGATGATTTAACATCATCCTCATCTTCGTTTGACTTGTCATCGTTAGTATGCTTAAGGTTCCAAAGTGGCAACTAAAGATAAGGATTGCACTTGTTGTAGGACTTATGTTAGTATATGCCCTAGAGCCAATTGGGTTGGATGAGGCATGCAATAGTTAATAATGCAAACCAATTATTTTAGTCAGTGATTCAAAGTTTTCTTTCATGTTAGTGGCATGATTGACAACTATGCAAACATTAATTAGATGAAGCCAATGAAACATAATAGCCTTGCAATGTTAGTAATGAGTTATGGTGATGAGATCTTTATGCATCAAAGCTGTGTTTCTAACATTCCTAGTCATCATATTATCAAGACAGGGCATTGACAATGCATAAAGACTAGTATATGCTAAGTCTCCATGCATATGATACATGCAACTCTTTTTAATCTCATAGAATTAAAGTATAGAGATACTTGGGGATAGCTATGGGTGCTTGTTTTGTGGAAATAAGTTCACTGAACATGGCTTGTATGAGAACTCCATTTCAGGTGTCTATGAAATATGTTCTCATGTGCCAATTATGCATATTAGTGGTCAGACTTGTGATACCATTGTCATCTAGTATAAGGAATGTCATACTTAGATTTATTTAAAATAGGTCCACAATGGATAAATGCTTAAGGTAGGGTATGCTGGGTATGACATGAATCATATGGTTGGTGAATGAGTGTTATAGAGAGGATTCACCACTTCAAGTGGCATTGGAGACATATCTCATATGTCCTTGGCTTTGGCCCACTTAATAAAGTTGTTGGCCAAAATATAATCAATTTGGGGAGAAATTATTTCTTTAAATTCATGAGGTTAGCCAAAAGGTGCAGAAACTACTATGGATTAATAAATGATAGAGACTGCACATTGCTTATGGTCTTTTTGAAATATTTATTGAAAGGATCAAAGTACACTAACAGACTAGTTACTGAAAGGTTTATTCAAGAGGTCATATTGACTCTCTTTCCATACCAGCTAGCCATGATGCCTTGCTAGAGGCTAATTTTGGTTTATAAATATAAACACGCTTGATTGGATAATTATATTTATTGTTGTTATAATAGAAGCCTAATGTGTCATACACAATAAGATGATTTATTAGATTAAAATCAGATTTAATGCAATATGACTTAATTAAATAAAAAGTATAATGAGGACTTAATTGGATAGTTCAATTAAGTATTATTAAATATATAAATTAGACTATGAAATATAATTAGAGATGTCTTAATACAGCAATAAAAATAAGAATGTCTTATGAAGATAATATTTATTTGTTAGGGACATTATTAAATAAAGCCAAATAATTGTATTTTAAAAATAAATAATTTTTTGAAAACTATTTAATTAATTAGTTAATATTTTTTACATGAAGTAAAAACTATTTTACTTGGGTTAGAAGATTTAATTATGAATTAAATTATCTAACATGTAAATTAAATGGATTGAGTTCAAAGCTCTAATTATCAAGTCAAGAGAGTTTAGTTGTAAACTACTCCAACTTGGGCTTGCTAATTGGCTAGGTGAATGGAATAACTATCTTTGGTGTGCTATTGGGCCAAAATATTAATAAATTAATACTAAGGCCCAATCTTAGACAAATTAATTAAAATAGTTTTAAGTAAGCTCCAAAACACCACTAAAGTGGCGCCAACCTTGAGGATGGGTGAGAATGACCTATTAGTCATTTAAATACAATAATAAGGGTTTCACTGATAAGATATATCAAGAAAACCCTAGGCATAGATGCTAGACTTCTTAAGGGGTTGGGTGCAACACTAATGTTTTCTTAAGCTCTCTTTGCATTGTCATTGTTTTTTGAGTGTTCTTGAATTGTTCTTGACGCAAAAAAATAGAAAAATAGTTCTCTAGCATTGAGAGATTAGTTTTTTAAAAAAAGTTGTGAAATTGGCCAAATCCTGAAATACATACTTCCTTAACCCTATTTTATATCAATTGGCATTCTAAGTGATCTCAAAGTGTTTTTGATTGATCACAATGAAACATGGAAAATCAATTTTCTATTCAAAATGAATTAATTGGACTCAAAAATTGTATTTTTTTATTTTGTTTGTTCGAATCTATCAAAAACATCTACTTCTCTACAAAGTTGTTTCTCCTCTTTTTTGGCACAATAAGTAAGGGAGTTGTTCCCGGCTCATTTTGGGTTTATACTTATTGGTGACATATCTTTTGGTTAAGGCTTGAGAAGCCTTTTAGCTAGCATTGAAGAACCAATGGACCTCATGATGGCTCTAATAGACATCTATGTGGATTATCGTTAACGGTAAAACACTTGACTAACTTTGGCCTCAAGAAGAGATCATTATAATGAACCCATCGTACGTTTGTGCAAGGATTGGTATGCTTAAAGCTTTAAGTCTCTAATTAGGTCTGATTTCTATCAAATCTATGTTTTTAAATTAGAGTCCTTTCACATGTACATCTCTTCTTAAATTTTAAAGAAATATATTTTTTTCTATTTAATTCCATTACATAAGTTTAATTTTGATTAAATATTTATGTTTGCATTGATAAACATGAGCTAGGATTTCCTTTTCAAGCTAACCTAATACTTTACGGCATGAGCTGAGAAAATAACCGTGTACCATTTATGTTTGCACTCCTGAAAGCATCTTTATTTTTTAAGAGAATTAGTGGAATGCCAAGTCTTGGTAAGGTTCTTCACTTTGCATCAAATTAAACTACATGCTTCACTACTTTTGTGAGCTTTCATCGACTTTTTTAATTTCATTCTTGCTTACATATTCTCCAAGCAAGAAACTTAACACGTTAGCTATAGCACTCTACGGGTCGATATGCAAAGCACCTAGTATCTATCATTTATGGCTAATACTACTGGGGTTTTTAAACCTATTCACTCCCCTAGCTTTCGTCTCTTATTGTAGTGTTAGTCCATTAGAGTACTTTCGTAGTAGGTGTTTTTTCAACCTCTACACATTTCATTGCTCCACCAGAAATTCCCTTTGACCTAGCTTTCATCTCTCACTGTAGTGTTATTCCATTAGAGTGCTTTAGTAGTAGGTGTTTTTTCAATCTCTACACATTTCATTGCTCCACCACAAATTCCCTTTGCCCTAGCATTCTCTAGCTTGGTAGTTTCTACCACCTATCCAAGGTTGAACCCTAGTATTTGAGAAGAAACTTAAAAAGCCACCTATAGACATTTGTGGATCACTTTAATAAATGCAGCAACATGCTGCATGGGGCTATTATGGTAGATTACTACATAGTCTTTTGTTTCTTAATTGTAAAATCCTTACATGAATAGCTTCTCGAATAAGAATTGCCAATGAGACTTCACATGTAATACATTTGACAACAAATACTAGTATTTTTAAAATGTCCAATATGGTACATGTACTATTATTTTGTGTTTGAATCTAAGACTTGATTTTAATATTGTTAAATGGCATGTCTACCTTGGTTATTATCCAATAATATGACGAAATAAAACATTTTGATGTTGCATCATCTTGCTATGTCACCACATAAAATTTTGTTTTAAAAAATTTTTTAAAAATCTTTTTCTTTTTTATAAAATTAAAATTTGGAAAATTTCAAAAAGGAAAAATTGTTTTAAAAGAATAAAAAATGAATTTTTTAAAATAAAATTACAAAAATAATTTTTTTAAAAAATAAAAATATAAAAAAAGAAAATAACTATTTTAAAAATTAAAATATGAAATTTTTATAGATAAAGAAATATAAAAACTATTTTTTAAATACTTAAAATATGAAAAAGTTTTAAACAATTTTAAACATTTTTTTTAAAATCTAACATAAAAAATTTCTCCTATTAATTAAAAATTGTTTATCAAGATTTGTTAGAAAAATTGCAGTTAAAGGTCAAATGTGATAATGACTATCATTATACAATGTGTGACATAAATCCAACATCCGTACAGACATTTTGATCTCTTTTTCACTTTTCATTGATCATATTCCAAGTGAAATGACCTAGTGTTGGAGTCTATGTTCACCCTTTGTGCTTTAAGTCGAGTAACAAAAAATCTCATGCTAATATTTATATCCTTAGGATTTTATTTTATTTGTCAAAGAGTTACACTATTATATTTTCTAAATAAATATCTAGATAAATTTTATTTTCACCCATGTACTTTTAGTCCTGTGACACTTATCCCCTTGAGCTTTGAGGTCATATCTAACAGCCAAATGACATAAGTACAACTATGAGGAAAAAAAAAACACAAGGGTGTGAAATTGATTTAGCCCTTCTTATTTGTATTATTTAAATTACTCTTGGATTGGAGAAACACATGCATTATGAATAGATACTTAAATTTGTTTTTCTAAAGGACATTATGGCGGTTAATATCTTCTTCACACGTAATCATTTTTTCAGAACTCAAATTTTTACTTTCATAAATTAAAAAATATTTTTTAGTAAATTTTAATTAATTAAAAATTGATGGCAACTCATTCCATTTTTGAAAACTTCTAACGATCAAACTCGTTATGACACTATGCAACGGGATCTACAATTATTTAAAAGTATAAATTTTTTGTTTGAATTGCTTTTAGAAAATATTCTTGATACTTTTCCAAAAACATTTACATTTTGTTAAGAGCTTAATAAATGTTTTTTTTTTTTTTTTTTCAAATTTCAGTCAGTTTATAGTGGAAGTAAGATAGCTTGCTATTGGATTAGCCGATTATGTTTGGAGTCAAAAAAAAAATTAAGTATAAATAATCTCTCTGCAAATGTTTTCTAATTTTTTGTTATTGTTTTTGTGTACCTTTAATGACTAGTTTTTACAAAAAAGTACTAAAATTTTTATGGAAGACATATTATTATTATTATTATTATTATAATAACATCAATATAAAAAATAATTTTACATTGATATTTACTACATTGAGATTATGTTTTAGTTTTGGCATGGATTGTTGTATTTTCTTTTTCGTGATAAAATTGAGAGCTTTTAAGAATATTAGGGACTAAATTCTTTTATAAATTTTTATAATATTTATTGACAGCGATTTTATAATTTTTCTATATTTCTTTTTGCCTTTGATTCTATAATTTTTTTGTGTTACAATATTTAAAATTATTTTAGTTTTGCAATTTCTATAGTAATTGGGAAAATTTTTATATTTTTATATTTTTATATTTTTGGACTAAATAACCTCAAAAACCTAATTCAATGAATCTTGGGTACTTTGATAATGTTCTTTTATTTTTGTACTTAAAAATCGCGGAAATACCCTTAAAACTCTCTCTCCTATCATACTTCAAGCATTTTGACAATTCTCTATAAATACCTCAAAATTAATATATTTACTAATATAAAAGAAGTGACTATGACAGGTCAATTCAATCATTCCTTTTGCCAAGACACCCCAAAATATAATTACAAGTAATAAAAAAATAAATAAATATAATATCAAAGGTATTTTTGATGTTTTAATTTTTTTATACTTTTTAAAATTAAAAAATTATCCACCTTTTATAAGAAAACTACTCATAAACCTTAGAAAAATCTATCCATATTAATAAAAAAAATTATTATTTATTTTTTAAACACTCACCCATTTTTAGCACTTATTATGATCACATTATTATACCCCGACTAAGCCTTAACACCAACCGCTCTCTATCATAAATCAAATAGAGCCTAAAGCTTATTTTATTTACTCTTTCTTTCTTTCTTTCTTTCTTTCTTTCTTTGGCTTGCAATTCGTGCCATGCAATTTAATTGAAATAGAACAGTCAAAGTTAAATATTGTCAAGAGGTACATCATACGTGCTATCGGATGGAAGTCAATTTAGAACCAATTCTCCCGCCTCTTAAATGCTATATAATCTGGTTGAGAGAAGGACAACACAGTGACTTCCTTATTATTCTTTTATTTTAATTTATGTATCAATGCATGCACTTAACCCATATGTTAGTCGGCGTTCAGTTAATAAGGTAAGAAGAGTTATACTCTTTTCTTTTTCAGCTAAAAATTCGATCTCAATTCATTGTTTTATGCAAAATAACATTTATTTAATAATTATGAAATTCAAATCTTGTCGTCTGCAATTTTTCTTCACGTTATATTATAAAGCTGCAACCTTTTTTTGTAGAGAAAATGCTTCGAAAGTAAAGTTTCACATTGATTGGATTCATCATTCAGGAAAGTTTCATGTCCAGCCTAGACCAGAAAGAACCAAAATCTGGGTTTATATTACACTGAATCAAGGGAAAATATATACTATAATTTTCAAATTTCACAACCTGCACATTTCATAAAAGAATTAATAAAGGCTAGAACTTCAAATCAGCACACTGATGATGATAATAATAATAATAATAATTAAAAAAATGGCAGTTACCTCAGCATCCAACCACATTACTTAAAACAAACCATTGAAGCAAAAACAAAATCCACATTCATATAACTTAATATATATTAAATCATTAGTAAAAGACAAGCAAAACATGATAAACAGGTCCACAGGTCATGAACTAAATTAAGCATATTCGTACAGAAAATCTATACCTGGAAAAGAGGTGTGAGCATGATATTGACAACTTAAAGCTCACAATGTAAGAGTTCTGCCGCTTTGTAGGTTAAGGAAGGTTAGATGTGGTGCCACAGATGGAATGTACTGGAGCGCAGCTTCAGTTGTGTGAGTCATATACAATATCTAAATCCTACTACTATAATGTACCTTAAGTTATCCAAAGATGAAAAACTGGGAGAGGGAGGCTTGGTTGGGAGAGGGCATTGGGGGATTAAAATAGCTTTTATTCCCGTCATTTCTAGCCGACACAAATTGGAAGGAAAGAAAGAATTTACTGCCTCGATTTCTTCATAGCACTAACTGCACTTGAAGTCTCCATCAGCTGTTGCTCAATTTTAGCTTTCCATTTCATCAAGTCCTTCAACATTTCCTGTCAAAGAGATATTGAATTGGCCCTTCATTGCGAAAAATGCAGAGCTAAGT
Source organism: Adansonia rubrostipa (assembly GCA_038381775.1). Taxonomy (NCBI): domain Eukaryota; kingdom Viridiplantae; phylum Streptophyta; class Magnoliopsida; order Malvales; family Malvaceae; genus Adansonia; species Adansonia rubrostipa. The sequence goes on from JBBYHM010022685.1 coordinate 20,382, forward strand.
ACACTAACATCACAGGCACACATCCACACGGTTATCCACATGCACAACTATAAGTTAAATTCTTTCATGCATCTGTAGATATGCACTGCTTTACGTGTCTTAAATTAAAAATAATAATAATTAAATTCTTTGTTTGACATCACCTGAAACAGAGGCAATGAATTATCAAGATCTAACTTTGAATTGGCAGTAACAGAAGAATCAGATGTCACATTAGCTTGATCTTCCTCTTGCCTCCTAGGTGCTCCCTCCTGCACATCGCTGTTTATAAAATAAAAGAGAGCAGCTCCAACGTTAAAACACAATAATCTTCTCTTCAAAATTGACACAGAGCTTTTATTACCTCTTTATTTTAGCCAATTCTTCATTAAGCATACCCAGCTCTGGAGCACAGATGGGGACTTGGGAGGGGCCATGATCAGATCTTGACCATGCTAGGGGGCCCAGATCTGTATTGTGAGATATGTGCTGTCCAAAATTAACCAGCTCTGGGCTCTCTAACCAGGGTGCCACGTTATCTCCTTGAAAATTGTCCAGATTAGTGCTCTCCAACCAATCTTCCCATCTTTCAGAAGCTGAAGGACTAAAGATAGTGCATTGCTTTGATGCCTGCAGACTGCTCAATGAATTTGAAATTTCCAGCATCTGCAGCTCAACTCTAGCTTTCCATGTCATTAATTCTTTGCAAATGTTCTGCTTGTAAAAAGTAAAGACTAAGCTGTGGTGCTCTACATTGATAATTTTGAATATAGTTGTGCACAAAATTACTGTCTTGTAACAAAGACAAGTTCTAAATAATTTCAAAATAACACTAACTTTCAATATTGCGCATCTGTAACATTGTCAGAAATTCAATGATTGAAAACAGGATATTGTTGTCTTACCTGCATACCATTCAACGAACTTGAAAACTCCATCAGGCATTCATCTGTCTTTGCTTTCCATTTAACCATTTCTTTCTGCATCTCCTGTAGAACAAAATGTTCAAGTGAAACAATCAGCAAATTGTCTTACTGATATAATTAATTTCATTTCAAACTGTTTCCACATTCACCTCAATTGAATCAGCTCGATCTTGCTCTAACTGCTTGGTTACCAGCTCCAGCATATCCCTACTTAAAAAAATAGAGAGTAATTGAGATAAAAACAAAACCATCAATGGCTTCATCTTTACAAAACATTTAACTCTAGTTTCCTCACCTCTTCATTTTGGCCATTTCTTCTTTAAGCAGTTTGAGTTCTGTAGCACAAGCAGCAAAATGAACGGGACCCCCATAAGGTTTCTGCCAAAATGAGGAGATCCCAGCCTCTTTTTGGATGTTGGCCAGGTCAGCACTTTCTAGCCAATACTCCATCACTCCACTGGTGTTGTAACAGCGCCGAAACCGATCAGTACCACCAGGTGCCACCTTTCCATCAATGTGCTTCAACAGGTGGTCCAAAAGCCCTGTATCACCAATAAGTTTACGGGCTGCCATTCTCAAAGCTGGCCGAGATATTGGATTTTCAAACACAGACCCTTCAGTCTTCATGATCTTTAACAAGCTTTCTTCAGCCAGCTTATACCTTCAAAAAAAAATGTATTATATAAAAGAAAATTTCACATGAAGAAGGTAAAAAAATTAACCAGTGGATAATTAAAGTTTTCACCTTTCAGCAGACCATCTCTCTACAGAACTCTGGCACTTGTTCTGCTTGCCCTTGTTAGGACCATTTGCAGCTTTTTCCTTTCTAAGTTGAATGGAGGAAAGACACTTTCTCTTTCGTACTTCTGGGCATGAAATCAATTCAGGTTTCACATGTGTTTTATCATCGTCATCATCATATTCTTCATCAATTTTGCCAGACATCTGTTTAGCAGTGCTATCTCCTTGAGGGCTCAAGAATTTAACTTGCCTGCAGACACCCCACTCTGCCATCCCAGAACGCTTCAGTTCAAACCAACAAAACCCTTTCTTAGATGTTTCAGATAACCGCTCACAACTTCTGCACAGTTCTGAAGCACCTACAGATATAAACAACACTAAGAAATTTGACTGATGCAACCACACACGATAAACATGAAAAGCCACGGTCCAAATCATCGACATACTAATTGCCAAATGATCCGGGTGGTGGGGGTTGAATTTACAGCTTTTCCCAGTTTTATTTCATCAATTATTCACATCTTATCAGTACAAGTTTAAACTGTTTTTAGTTTGATCACAGAGCAAAAGCTCGTAGATATTTTACCCAAAATCATGAGAATCCACTGTTTGTAATATGAAATAACTATCATCTTCCCATCCATGAGCAACCCAAGTTACACAAAGAGTTCTCTTTCAACTCTGTATTTATCTAATGCTAAGAGCCAGCTTAATAATCAGGTTGCCCAAAAAGTATTCATTACCAAAAAGGGTCACCAAGCTCTATAAAATTTAGCCTGTATCTTTATTTCTCCATGCTAATAGATCTGCCCCAACATGTCCTCTCAACTCACTTATGAATCGCAGCTAAGTTGCTCATCCCCATTGAATACCCAAAAATTTGATACTCACAATTTGACGTTGGACACAAGATATCTAAATTAGTAATTTGAGATGTTATTTCAGGTCTGCTGTTTTACTTTAGCAATGGCAAGTATTTTTTTTTATTTTATAAAATGGTCAGGTAACTAGCATCTGATCTGTTAACAACCTTGAATGGGCTAGAATTAGATGGAATTTAACTGTATCTAAGAGCTGAGATTAAAACTGCCATAACCATAGTATAAATAGTCTTTTAGACTGCTTTAGTACCCAAATAATACTTGAATATTATTCATTAGTGGGTATAACCTAAACCCTAGTTTTCTTATCCCAAACTGTTTATTTTCTTCTCCTATTTCTACTCTGTACTTCATCAGACTTGGATCAATGCACTCCTAACTTTGAAAGCATTAAAGTTCTTAATTATAAAAAGCATATAAAAAATATTAAAACAACAATGGAAATATTTTTCAAACAGGGGATATAACTTTGAAAGCATTACAGTTCTTAATTATAAAAAGCATATAAACAAAATTAAAACAACAATGGAAATATTTTTCAAAACAAGGGATATACAATCAAGAAAAGATATGTAGAAACATTATAAAAGATCTCAATTAAACCTGGCAACATAACATTTGAATGGATTGGATTATTGCCTCCACCAGCCAAGGTGTAACCCTACAAATCGAAAAGGAAACAAAAGCATTGTTAAAGACTACAGGTTAGTGAAAACTACAAAAGATAAAAAATCCTGTCACAATTGTCAAAACCAAATGCCAGTAGTAAAAGCCACACTCTTCAACCCTGGAATTTGGATCATGATAATGTGAAGCAATCTACAGGGACTAAAACGAACGAGTATGATTTTGATAAAGAATTGAACTATAAAGGTATTGCAAACACAACAGGTGCTCCAACCAATCACCCGTCAGTCAAAGTCAGCCTCTTCACTTAAACTAATTCTCTTGGTGCAACAACAAGAACAAAATCAAGGGCATGCCCAAGTATTACAAGGAAAGAGATGGAAGAGAACTAGCGTGCAGGCACATTTTCAATGAGAAACAGCATTCTCCAAAAGAGCCTTTGTGGTCACCAACATAGCGTCTTAGACACCAGAAAAGCTGATGCTACAAATCATACATGGTTAGAGCCCCTCAACACGGATGGCGTCTCTCATAATAAAGCATTACAATGGATTAAGAGGAAAAGGATCAAAATTATACCATAAGGTCCCCATAGCGTTAAACTTTTACAAGAAAAATGGAATGAAAGAATAAAAGAAAACGCTAAACAACATTAAACCTACGATCCATACTCTTATTTTCCCTCTTTTCAATACTAACCAAGCAGAATAGAGGATCAACATTCACATTTGAGGGGGAAATATCAAAAACAATGTTACAGGAACCATCAAAAACGAGAAATGACGGCGTCAGCCAAAGAAGGGGTTTACCTTGGAAAAGAACGAGAGGTAGAACCAGCATTCAATCCATTCTAAAACCCTAACTATATTTATGGAGAAGAATCGTTAAGATACAGAAAAATGAAATGAAATAACAAAAAGAAAGTCTCATAAAAGAGAAGAACAAGAAAATACCCTTGGGTATTAGGATCAGAAACAGGTAAATCTTCCGAAATACCGATAAAAGAAAAGGAAAAATAAACTTAAAAGCTTCGGCAGGCAGAGTCTTTGGATTTTTAGCCGAAAAATTATATCGCAGAATATATCAATCTCACTAAAACCCTAGCTGCCAAAATTCCTTAAAACCCTTTTTTAATTTATTTTACTAATTATTTTTATTTTTTAAAAAATATTTGTGTTTTTTGCTTTTATTTTTAAATTATTTTGGATGGATTTGAACTATTAAATTAATAAAATTAAAATGAATTATAGCATTTCCATTTACATAATAAATCAGCATGGAGAAAGTGAGGATGAAAAAGTTATTATTATTGTGAACATTAATCTAAAGTATATAAATATTTTTATATATTCTACTAATATCTAAAGTTTTAAATATTTATTTAAATATTTTAGTTGATTAATTAATTATTATATTATTATATAAATTTGTTTATTTATTATTAAATAAAAATAAAAATATATTTATATGCATTCTTTTTCAAGATGGTGGCAAGTCGACTTCTAATGTCTTCGAGTAAAGTTGTCCCTTTGCTAATGTCCCTTCTCATCGAAGCGGACATTCACTTAATTTTCCACTAGACTAGCATGTACTTCTTGAAGTCATTTCTTGCGTCCAAGTTTTCGGTCATCAATGCTCTTCTTTTTTTCTAAAAAAGTCTCATAACAGTAAAAAAAATTAAATTTCAAAATTTTATTAAATAATCCATAAAGATGGCAGTAAAAGCAATACAGATAAACTAATTCCAAACTCTTTAAATAAGATTGTTTTGCATGATCTTCATTAATCTTTAAGATCAATATACCTAAGAAACTATTCAAAAATTCAAACATACATCTATTTCGAGAAGTCTTTCAATAATTCCATGACCTTAGAACACATACACTTAGCCCATTTGTTGTAAATCAATGTTGTCCGTTGTCCAGCTTTTAACGTTATCTATATAGGTGACTTAGAAAACTTTCAATAAAAAAGAAACTTTGTTGTCAGGAGCCATGCTAGTGGCTTAAATTTCAATAAAACTTCTCTTACAATTCAAAAACCTTGATTAAACAATCAAAGAAGAAAAAAGAAAACAACTTTGCTTTCCAAGAGATTAAGATTGCGCCAACTCCTTGGCTTGGCCAAAGACTTTGAGTTAATATGGGCAAGGTACAAGCGAGATATATCCCCTTATATCACTTAGGACGATAAATCCTCTTTGGATCACTTATTCACCTTTAGTATGTTTCATAAAATACCTAAAACTATCCTTATTTTATCATCTATCTATTGTCAACCCGTTCATGATGATCTCTAAGTATGATAATTGACATACAAGATGACCTGGTATCATAAGTCTAAGGATCACTTACATTACTAACACATAAGAGTATTTTCATAAAAAGTTCAGTGAAATAACAAATAGAACTCTTATAGTGGTCATGTTTAATGAACTTTTTACCATAACAAGCACCTATATAATGTCCCCAAAAATCTCTATACTTCAACTTATGAGATTAGTTGCAGGCATCCTATGCATGGAGGCTTACATGTGCCAGTCTTTGTGTATTGTCCATGCTCTATCTTGACAATACAATAATAAAGAATGGTTTTAGAAACATGACTTTGATGCATGAGGATCTCATAATTATAACTCTTTACAATTCTCTTGCAAAGCCACTGTGTTTTATAGGCATTATCTACATAAAATACTAATAATAAAATAATTCAAGAACATCTTATGGATAAATAAATAACTCTTTAACATTAATAAAATATAATGTTTTAAATATATGAAATCATTAAATGCTAATACCTTTCAAGCCACTACGATTGGCTTGCAGGGCTTACATTAATAATCTTCTATTAGCACTAAAGCCAATCACCCATATGTTTAAGTCCCATGCCCTTTATATGTTCATCATGTTTTTACTGGGGTAGAACTTTACTAGAAGGATCAGTAGAACTTTAATAATGTCTCTAATTACATGATATTACCTAATTTCTGTTTGGATTTCTGATGAGACCTTGTTTCCTTAACTTGCACATGGCTTTATTGTTATCACAATAATAATGCTTGAAACCACATTAAGTTCATCAAATGAACTTATCCATCCAAACTTTCTCCAATATGGCCTCACACATAGGAATGTATTCAGCTTCAGTTGTTGAGTCTATAGTCTTTTCATGTTTGGTACCTTTCTAGCTGACTATAGCACCATTAATGGTAAATACTAAACTACTTGGCGATTTGCTATCCCCAATCATATAGAAAGTTAGCATTAGTATAACCCTTAACAAGGAGTTCAACACTTTCATACATGTCTTTTCTTCTAAAGTCCTAGGACATAACTCTTTTGGGTTAATATACACCGTGTACCAGTTTTCTTTCTTAGACTTTTTCATGCTAAACCTCTTTACCATCTTACCTATATAAACGAATTGAGATAAGCCAAGTAGCCTTTTCAATCTATCTCTATAGATCTTAATTCCCAAAATGTATGCTGCTTCTCTTAAATCCTTCATAGAATATTTTTTAGATAACCAAACTTTAATGGCTTACATCATTGGTATGTCATTTCCCATAAGCAATATCTCATCTACATGCAGTAGCAAGAAAACAATTGCTTGCCTATTTACCTTTTGATAAACATAGGGATCATCAAGATTTTTCTTGAAGCCAAATTCTTTAATTACGTCATTAAATCTAATGCTCCAAATTCGTGGCGCTTGCTTTAGTAAATAAATGGACTTTTTTAGCTTACATACTTGATTTGGATTTGACTTGGATATAAAATTGTTGGGCTATGTCATGTACACCTCTTCTTGCAATTTCCTGTTAAAGAATGCCATTTTTACATCTATTTGCGATATTTTATAATTGTAGCATGCAACTATTGCAAGCAGTATTCAAATGGGTTTCACCATGGCAACTGGTGAAAAAGTTTCCTCATAATCAATGCCTTTTACTTGATTATAACCTTTTGCTACCAATTTGGCCTTGTACATTTGCACATTGCCATTTATGTCAGTCTTTCTCTTAAAGACCCATTTGTAACTTATGGGTTATATCCCTTCGGGTGGGTCCACCAAAGTCCAAACTTGGTTAACATCCATAGCATATCTCAGTCTTCATGACATCAAGCCATTTTTCAAAATCAATATCAAACATTTTTCCTCATATGTGGTAGGTTTAGTATCACTAGGCAAGTCATTCTTATCCATAAGAAATCCATATCTCTCAGTTGTTTGTTTGATCCTACTAGATAGAGTACTTGTGTTTCTTGAGTTTTGGGTGGAGCATCCAATGCTTCATCGCTCAACTTCAGTTCTATAGGAATGTCCATTTGTGGTTCTTGAACTTTTTTAATATCAACTTTACTCCCACTAAACTTTTCTAATAGAAATGCTTTCTCTAGAAAAATGGTGTGTTTAGAAATAAACACCTTTGTTTAGTTGGTTTGTAAAAATTATACCATAAGTTTCCTCAGAATACCCCATAAGTTTACATTTACTTAACTTAGCTCTAAGCTTGTTAGATACCATTCGCTTCACATAAGTTGGATAGCCCTAAATTTTAAGGTGAGACATACATGGTCTTTTACCATGCCATATCTATATGATGTCTTATCCACAAAGTTAGATAGAGCTTTATTTAGAAGATAGGTGGTAGTTTTTTAGGCATATCCCCCAAAGAATATCGAAAGGTCTATCTTAGACATCATGGAATGAATCGTGTCCAACAAGGTTTGGTTTCTCCCTTTAGACACTTCGTTACACTGTGGAGTTTTGAGTAGAGTCCATTATGATAGAATACCCTTTTTTTGTCAGATGACCCAAGAATTCTTGACTTAATTATTCTCCTACTTAATTAGATCTAAGAGTAAGAATTCTTTTGCTAGTTTAGTTCTCTACTTCAATCTTAAAATCTTTGAACTTTTCAAAAGCTTAGAACTTCTATGTCATAAGTAAACATACCCATGCCTAGAGTAATCATCGGTAAAGGTAATGGAGTAAAAATCTCATTACTAGCCATTATGTTTAATGGTCCACATATATCTAAATATATTAGGCCCGATAAAACACCAGTCCTTTTGTCTTTCTTGGTGACAGGTGTCTTGGTCATCTTGCCAAGGAGATAACACTCACTTGTCTCATATGATTCAAAATCAAATGGGTCAAGATAGCCTTGTTTCTGTAACTTGGCTATTCGAGTTTCATTGACATGTCCAAGTGTACAATGCCAAATATAGGTTTTTGCTGGATCATTTCTTTTAGCTTTCTTCATATTTGTTGAGTAAAGGCACTTTAGATCCAAATCAAATAGCCTATTCTTTAATAAGGCTGATCCATAGATCATGTCATTTAGAATAATAGTGCAACTTTGGCCTTTCATTCTAAACTAGAAATCATCTTTATCACTGAAGTATGAAACTGAAATGATGTTTCTAGCTAATCTAGGAACATAAAGACAATTTTTTAGTTGTAAAGTCGTGCCTAAAGGCGATGATAAGGTACAAGTTCCAATGGCATTGACTGTAACTTTTGCTCTATTACCTATTTGTAAAGCTACCTAATTAGAGCCTAAATCTCTATTTTTTAGCAAACTTATGTTATTACATAAGTGCGATCCATAACTTGAATCAACTATCCAGGTGTTCAAATCAATAAGGGAATAATTTAACTTAATCATGTGAAGGTTAGTTACTTTCCATTTATTGAGAACATTTCTTAATCTCACATAGCAACCCTAAAATTTTGGGCTTATGTTATCTCATATGCCTCACAATACAATTATTATAATTACCATTGTCAACCACCTAGTATAAAATGAATATTAATTAGATATTCATGTTTTTATCAATAATAACAAGGCTCCACTAAAATGAGTATTAATACTAGCTTCGCTAGTGCTGTGCTCATATTGAACAAAGCATTCAAGGATATTTTCATCAATATGATTAGCAAGCCAAAGATGTCAACTACAAGTCTGGAGACTAGTTTGTGCCCTCTAGGATTTGTTTTGAGTGTTTGAACTAAGACCGAGATTCCTATACTATTCAAGTCTATTTCAAAGTAATGCTATGAACTAAACCTACATGCTTTCGCCTAAAAACAATATAGGATCCTTTGCATAGGCAACTTTTATTTAGTATTATCAATGAAAATGACTAAGCATTTTGTATTCATTCTTTGTGTTTATAATTTTTGCTGACCTTAGACTTTATCTTTCTCCACCTATATTGATCTTTTCCATAATTTCAGGTACCCCAATGAAGGTGACATGAATCTTTATACTGAAACTTCAAAAATCCATTTCGAGCAACCAATCTGTACTGGTGAAGTCGAATCTAAAGAGGATCCTGAAGAGAACCCCATACCCTTAGACCTATTAAGACTAGTTGAGCAGGAAGAAAAATAGATATTACCTTATAAAGAACCTACTGAAACCATAAACCTTGGAACAGAGGAAGATCAAAAAGATATTAAGATCAGAACCTCCATAAAGCCATCAACTCAAGTTGAACTACTAAGTCTCCTTTAGGAATATCAAGATGTGTTTGCCTGGTCTTATCAAGACATGCTTAGACTAGATATCAATATTATGGTTCATAAACTTCTTTCAAACCTAAATGCAAACCAATCCAGGAAAAGTTAAAAAGGATGAAACCAGAAATGCTCCTTAAGATCAAGGAAGAAGTCAAGAAACAATTTGAAGCAAGATTTCTCGAGGTAGCCAAATATCCTGAATGGGTGGCCAGCATAGTCCCAGTTCTTGGTAAAGTGCAAAAGTGTGTATAGTACAGGGACCTGAATTGAGTCAACCCCAAGGATAATTTTCCTCTGTCTCACATTGATACCTTAGTAGACAACACTGCCAAAAATGCTCTATTTTCTTTCATGGATGGGTTATTGGGCTATAATTCAAAATGGCAGCTAAAGACATGGAAATGACCACTTTCATGACCATGTGGGGAATTTTTTATTATAAAGTAATGCCCTTCGAGCTGAAGAATGTTAGGGCGATTGACCAAAAGGTGATGGTAACATTGTTCCATAATCTTATGCATAAGGAAATCGAGGTTTATATGGATGATATGATCGCAAAGTCAACAAAAGAGTGTAAGCACGTTGCCATCCTATGAAAACTCTTCAAAAGGCTTCGTAAATACCAACTCAAGCTAATTTTTTCCAATTGCACATTTGGCATCACCTCTAGTAAATTATTGGGGTTCATTGTCAGTGAGAAAGGAATGGAGGTGGATCCTGACAAGGTTAAGGTAATTCAAAACCTACCACCACCTCAAACTCAAAAGAAAGTGAGTAGTTTCTTGGGAAGACTGAACTACATAGCTCGATTCATATCTCAGTTGACCAACAAATATGATTCGATCTTTAAGCTGATGAAAAAACAAAATCCTAGAGAATGGGATCAAGAATGCCAAAAAGCTTTCAATAAGGTCAAACATTACCTTACGAACCCTCCAGTACTTGTGCCACTAGTGCCCGGACGACCACTAATCCTGTATACATCAATCTTAGACAAGTTGATGGGCCATATATTAGGACAACATGATGAATTAGGACAGAAGGAATAAGCTATCTATTACTTGAGTAAGAAATTTACAGACAATGAAAATAATTATTCATTCGTAAATAAGCTATGTTGCACTTTAGCTTGGACAGCCCAAAGGTTAAGGCAATACATGTTGTACCACATTACATGGTTAATTGCTAAGCTTGATCCCATTAAGTATTTGTGTGAAGCCCTTCTTTGTCTAGGAGATTAGCTAGATAGCAAGTTATGCTTTTTGAGTACAAGACTGTGTATGTGAACTAGAAGGCCATTAACGGCAGTGCAATAGCAGACTTTTTGGGAAGTCGAGCCACAGATGACTATCAGCCTTTAAACTTTGAGTTCTTTGACGAAGACTTAATGTGCATATCTGAGGCAAAGAACACTATCAAGTGTGGGTTATCATGGGGAATGTACTTTGATGGAGCTTCAAACATATTAGGGTATAGAATTAGGGTATTTCTCATCTCACCTAAGGGAAACCATTACATTTTCATAGCTAAATTAAACTTTGACTGCACCAATAACATAGCTAAATATAAGGCCTGCATCATAAGACTCCAGGTAGCCATTAAAAGGGCATTCAAACACTTCAATGTCATTAGATCTGTTGTGTGCAAATTTGTGAAATAGGACATCATCTGTAGATATGGTCTTCCTAAACAAATCAATACTAATAATGAACGCAACCTGAAAAACAAGATGATGCAAGTAGTCTGCTCTCAACTCAAGATTCAGCATCGAAACTCCATCCTATACTGTCCAAAGATGAATAAAGCAATTGAAACAGCCAACAAGAACATCAAGAAGATAGAGAGTTAGGCCTAAATAAATATTGATTTTAATAAATATGGTAATATAGGAGTGAAACAAAAAGGTTTGATTATTTTCCTGACACATACCATGCACTCGCATTTGCACTAGATTCCCACCATACACCATGGTGTGGTTAGTATCCTAATTATTAGGAAGAAGTGAGTTATTCGCCTTCATGAGTAACCCTCTGTATAGGCATGGCAAGACCTTTCGGGATGTAAATTACCTATGCCTTTTCTAAGTACCTCTTCGCACTTGCATAAGGAAATACATCCATTAGATCGAACCAGTTCTGCCAAAATCATGATGGGCCAAGGATCAGGGTGCATTGGTTGTTCTTACCAGACGAATGAGCGATTTGGATACCAAAATAGGTGTCAACTTAAACTCATATAGTGAACTCTACGAGGTAAACCATGTCAAACTATATCAGATGCTACTAGAATAGCCTAAAGATTAAGGTCACTTAAGGAAATTTCTTACCTTTACTCCTATATACCATTGGTTACTCAGGTGATGATAGGTGAATGTTGTCACCTGCATTTATCTTTTTATTTTCATGATTATTCCTTTAGGACATGCCATTATGTTCGATGGCAAATACTTTTTAATGAGTGGGTAAGGACAAATGAATGCCATTACCTGCAATGCCATCTTGAAATAGTCATATTTGATCAAAATAAGCTGTCATGTTGGTTGAATGATGGCTTAGCAATGTGATTAACATAAATGGTGATGAACGAACGTCATTGTTTAAATGGCCGGTCTTAGTCACTACGAGGTATCATATTGCTTCGTTAAGAGGAAATTTTTATATGGACATGCTAGTATGCTACCCGTTTAATGCCTCAACATTTATATTCATCATGTCTGCCCTAGGCATAGTACCACTTATTCTCAAGGCAAATTTTGTGATACACTTTTGCTGTTATTCTTTCATTTTCTTATCTTTTACCTATTATTTTGTATTGGTTACTAACTCATTCTCTTTTTGCTTTTCTTTTTCACCATGCATCATTTCATCATAATTACTGTCATCATGAGACAATTGGCTCTAATGGATCACTGTTCACCAAGGGGCATCTATCATGGAGCAATAGTCCACTTCAAAACTAAAGCCTTTTGAAGAAGTTCGAGCATGGTCAGAGTACCGATAGTGTGAGGATGAAGACGTCCTTAAACAAAGGCATGTCTTAATAGGGCATGACAAGATCAAGATAGGGTATCGTCAAAATGATTAACAAGATCTAAGGATTGTATGGACCATTTAGGACAGTACTGAAAGGGAATCATTCACTAAAAGATATAGAGATATCGCTCTTCTGCTTCAAGTTCATTTGGATATCGGTTTGTTGTAAGCAGCCTTTCAGTTTAAGAATCCAGCATAATAATGTTTCACTTTTAATCATAAAGACTTGGTCCCTACGGTTGATGAATACACTGCATTACTCAACATTGAAAGGGTAAAGGTTGACAGAATATACTGTAAAGCATTGAATCCTCCAACCTTCAAGAAAAGATTAGCTCAAATCCTCGAGGTAGCAAAATCTTGGATTGAGAGTCATATCAAAATGACAAGGAACATGAATGCATCTCATAGGCTAGTTTGAAAGAAGCAATGGTGAGTACCGTGACATCCGAAAAATCCAAGATATCTACGCTTTGGCGATATATGGCCTAGTTATATTCACAAAGGCATTAGGATATGTTGAAGCTATGGTAGTAGATGTTTTTTCTTATTTATGTTGAAGCATCAATCTTGCACTAATCATCAGTGTTGAAGCTATTCGAGCTCTTAATTTTTGTAAAAAAATGGGTACGGGTTAATTCATCGAATGTGCACCACTCCTTTATATTTGGCTCATTAGTTACTTTGGCCCAGAAGAAAGTAGGACATCACACTACTTCTTACCTAACTTTAGCCCTATCTCTAAGGTACTTAAAAAGTAATGGCCTCAAGACAAATCTGAAGAGCAATGGGTCCAAAATTTTCAGAACCTCAAGAGGGAGGAGGTAACATGGAAGGCGTCTTGGTTTTTCCCACAAACAGTTATATACCGTTGCAAAGATTATAACTATGTATCTCTCATGGGATTGTGAGGAAGTGCTAGCTACAGCCCTCTTTTAGTTCTTCAACAATCCCAGTACTGTCAATTCATCCCTTTCATCCATGACCTAGAGTTATAGGATTTCGACTATGGTGAGCCTGACTACAAGTTGAAAGTCCAGCTAGCCTTTCATGCATAGAAACAAACCCATTAAATGGAGATATATTGGAAAGGAAGTAGTAAGATCCTAGGATATAATGAATGGAGGATTTGTCACATTAATGAAGTCGTGCCCCTATCTAGTATCAGCATATCGCAAATTTTGGTTGATAAATTTCCTTCTGAAATTAAATTGCTCAAGCAAGAGTTTGAACAAGAAAAGGAAACCTTTGCCAAGGAGATCGCTTGATTAAAATAAGAAAATAGTCAATTGAAAATAGACCTCTACCTTAGGGATGGAGAGATGAGCAAGGCTGTCAAGGAGAAAAACTACCCCAAGGAGAATTTTGAGAGCTTGAAAAAAGACTATGGCCCTTAACAAAGTAAGCAAGTCTCGAAGACTTGGAAAGTCATCGGTCGAGTGGAGGACAAAAATTACTCCTCTCGAGAAAGAACTACACTAATGGAGAGAAGCTGCTAGGGTTAATACGGAAAAGCTTGTTAGAACCTAAGCTCTTGCATCAACATATCAAAGGAGGAATGAATAGTTAGAGGCTTGAGTCCATGATTTAAGAGTAAACTAGGCCAAAAATGGAGTTCTAACACTTAGAATCCAAGACTTAGAGCATTCTCTTCAAGCATGCCAAGACCAAGTCGATGCATTAGTGAAAGCCTTTAAATAGCTGGAGCAAGAATGGCTTCAAGTGGTTGATCACGCACTTCAAAACCATCAGGACTATCATCATCGTCTTACAAAGTAGATCTAGGTAGCTCTTAAAGGTCGAGAACATGATGGATGTAGCCCGATCCTTGGCACGTGATATCTTGCCCACCAAAGCCCATGAGTAAGAGTTGTTGTATTTCTCAGACCATGTAATCAAGCAATGTAACTGTGTTAGGCATTTTTTGAATGTAATCAGAAGTAATTAAGACATTTTGTTGCTTTAATGAAAGATGCTATTGGTCAAGCTATCCCTTTATCTAATTATCCTTTTTGCATTTGCATAACTAACCTAATCTTTTCATGGTTTTTATTTATTCATAACCGCATATTCACTCTCATTGCATTGAACATATGCATCAACATACCATAAAGGCCTAATCTGAAAATAATTTAAGTAAAGGTGATACCAAACATGGAATCTGCAGTTCACCATCGATATAATACTCATAATTATCGAAAAGCAATGGAAAATGATCACCAAGCCCACATCGAAAGACTTGAGCTCATGTATAGAGAGTCCCAAGAGCAGGTACTCCATAAGAATAAGGAACTTCAAGCACAGAATGCTGAGCTAACTAAATTGCTATCCAATACGTTGAAGGAAAAAGTGTAAATGAGCACAATTAAGACGAGGAAAGAACCGATCCACCCTAAAAGCAATTTGAATGGTGGTACTGAGTCCACCATTGCTTTAAAAGGAGCACTACATGGACAACACCCTCTGGCAACGAACATCCTACCATCTCAACTATTTATTTATATCAATCCTATAATAGTGTCTCATTTACTTTAAGGATTTCAAGGCTTGCGCTTTTCACCATCAAGGCCTATAGTCATGAAACTCGATGAACACATGAGCAAGAGAAAGCAAAGAGGCCCTCAAAAAATAATAAGTACTTGTACAAGTATCACTCATTAGAAAAGCGTCTTCGAGCTGTGGAAAGTCATTAGGGCTAGTTTCGAGCCTTATCATCCTGCCCAAGTTTAAAGTGCCTGATTTTAAAAAATATAATGGGACCACTGACCTTACTGCCCATCTTCGCATGTACTATCATAAAATGGTGGGACACGAAGAGAACATGAAGCTTCTAATCCATTACTTCCAGGATAGTCTGACTAGGGCAGCCCTTCGATGATACATAGGACTTGATCCTGCAAGAATTCAGACATGGGCAGACTTGGCATGCGCATTCGTTGAACAGTATAAGCATGTATCTGATTGGGTTCCAGTTCATCTTTCTCTCATGAGCATGGAGAAAAAATCTTCTAAGAGTTTTAGATAATATGCTTAGAGATAGAGATATGAGGTAGCTCAAGTTCACCCTCCTCTAATTGAAAAAGAAATAATAGTTACGATTATTGGCACCTTACGAGCTTCTCACTATGAAGGCTAGTAGGAAGTGCCATAAAAAATTTTACTGATATGGTCATATTAGGTGAAATGATTGAGAACGCCATTAAGAATGGCAGGATATCTGTTGAGGAAGCATCTAGATCAATAAAAAGACAGCAAATAAAGGTAAGTTAAGGGAAATAAATGTTGTAAGCGAGAACCGTGCTAGGTTTAATCAAAGTTTGCATCTAGCACAGCCTATGTAATTCCCAAGCATGTTGAATACAGGTCTTACCATTTACTTATCAGCACTGCAACCAGTCCATACTACTGGTTTCGCTTTTGCAATGAGCTTTGCACTAAATCCTGTGCAAAGTATGGTCCAAAATGAACAGCATCGCAATATGCACAATGTAAGAGCTTCGAATAACCAATAAGCATCTCGAGAAATGGAGCATTTTAAACCACTCCCTTACTCGTACAAAGAGATCTACTATTGCTTAGAGGCAGGCAAACTAGTGGCTCCAGTATTCATGAACCCAAGATCACCAATGTACCCTAAATGTTATGATGAAAACACTTATTATGAATACCACCCGGGAGGGACAAGGCCACTTTATTGAGAACTGCACTTCATTCAAAAGAAAGGTGCAGGGTTTACTAGAAAAAAATAGTGATTAAGATTGAGCAAGGTCCTGAACCTAATGTGGAGGCCTACCCACTCTCTAATCATGTCAAATTGAGAATGAATGTGATAATCGATAGAAAAGGTTGTCGGATTAAAATAAGCGCGGGAGTAGTCGAACCCCGATAAGCAAGGTTTGGCAAGCTTTCGCGAAAACTGTAATAGTAATAGATAACAAAAGTCAAAGAAGAAATGCCATTGATACATCTTGTTGCCACTGCAATCAAGAACAAGGCTTGCAACATTATCCATCATTTTTGAAGATGGTCCAAGGGATGATGGATCGGTCCAAAATTGAGTTTTACAAGGAGTGAGGTGGACATGACTATCCATCTGTCAATGCTACTAACGAGGAAGGACCTACCCTTGGTCAGATCTATAGTTGTCTATTTTTTATGGGCATGGGGAAAAGAGCTAATGAAAGTTTTAGGCAATACGTCGCAAGATGGATGAAGGAGGCTACCCAGATTCATCCCTTACTGACAGAAAAAAAGATGACGATTAGATTCATTGGCACATTGCAAGCCCTTTATTATAAAAAAGTAGTGAGAAACCTCTCAAAAAACTTCACGGATGTGGTCATACTTTCTGAAAGGATCGATAAGGCCATAAAAAATGAATTGAGTAGAAAAAATATATGCAAGGACAAAGGGAAAGAAAAAATGAAGGCTAGCAAATAATCAAAATCTAGCACTAAAGCCAATTCATCTTAAACTCAGGTTAAGTTAGATCTAAAGGAAATAATCATTGAAGAAAACTATAAGATTATTGAAAACATAGAAAAAGTTTGGATGCCAATGAATTTGGTTTGGCAAATCCTAGTGCAAGCTAAGCTACTTAATGTAACCGAGAAGATAGAGGAAAGGATAGACAACTTCTGTGATTTTTACACTGTTTGCGGCCATACTCTTCAAACATGCAAATAGTTTTGCATAATGGTTCAAAGGATGGTGAACGAGGGTAACATCAAATTCTATGATGAAAAGTAAACCTCGCATACCGAGTCTACAAATGCAACATTATCCATCAATGCACTAGAAAAAGAAAATGACGATCTCTCTTATAGGATTGAAAGGCCATTGATTTTGTACAACAATTGACCGAGAGTTAAAGTTAACCCTATTCAGCCTCTTCCAAAAATGATCATTCAAATTCTATCTCCTTTCTCGTATAAAGATGATAAGGCAGTTCCTTGGAACTATGAAAGTAAAACCTTAATCATCGGAGAATCTAGCCAGTAAACAGCAAGTTTTGACCTTTTAGGGGTAAGTCACCTAACTCGAAGTGACCAATGTTATGCCCCAATAGCATCAAAATATAGCACTCAGCAAGAGAATACAAATCTCATTTCTTAAGCACTAAAGTCTGCAACCAAAAACTCAGAAACGGTAGTGGTCAAGGATCCAATAAGCGAGAAAGAGGCTACATAATCCTTAAATTCATCAAGCATAGTGAATACAGCATTGTCAATTAGTTGAATAAGCAACCCACCATGATATATGTGTTGTCACTACTGTTAAATTCAGAAGCTCATAGGAATACCCTTTTTAAGGTTTTGAAAGAAGCCTATGTCCCTCCCGACATCTCTATAGGTTAGTTGGATCGCCTAGTCAACAATATCACCGCTAATAATTACATATCTTTAAGAGATGATGAAATCCCACACAGAGGAAGAGGAAATTACAAAGCCTTCCATATTACCACATATTGTAAAGGCACTACATTACCCAAGGTGCTCATTGATAACGGGTCAGCCTTCAATGTAATGTGCATGTCATGGTTGAACAAGTTTCCTATTGATGCATCTTATATCCGAAATAGTAGTATGATTGTGCAAGCATTCGATGGAACTTGTCGAAAGATTGTTGAGAATATTACCATTCTAATCCAAATTGACCCATGCACTTATAAAGTTGACTTCTACGTGATGGACGTTGCTCCATTATATAACTGCCTATTGGGAAGGCCTTGGATTCATTTTGCTAGGCCAATACCATCATCTCTGCACCAAAAGTTGACATTCATCATCAAAAACAAAGTTGTTAGTATTGGAGGAGAGGAAGATAACATTGTTGCTACCTCAACTGATGCCTCATATGCCGAACTTGATGAAGATAGCCCAGAATCATCTTTCCAAGCCTTTGAGTTTGTCAATGTAGCTTATATCAAAGAGGAATTACCAATAGTCCAGCCCCACCTATTAGAGAGCACTCACATAGGTTTGAAGTTTATTGTCGGTAAGGGTGCCTAGGCTGGAAAGGGACTCAAAAAATGCATTTAAGGAATTGCTCAAGCGTTGAAAATGGTCAACCAAATCAATAATAAAAGGTAGGGACTCAAGCTCAGTGTACAATAGAAAAGAAAATAAGCTCAGAGGAACCGTGAAAAAAGAATGGCTCATTTATCAAGACAGGACATGAAGGATGAGCTAATGATATTCCTATCACTTCGGGAAAATTTTTACCTATGAGGACCTATAAATATTGGCTCCACCAGTGCTGTGCTCATATTGAACAAATCATTTGAGGATATCTCCATCAATATCATTGACGAGCCAAAGATGTCAACTACAAGTTCAAAGATTACTCTGTGCCCTTCACGGTTTATTTTGAGTGTTTGGACTGAGACTGAGATTCCTATGCTATTCAAGTCTATTTCAAAGTAATGCCATGAACTAAACCTACATGCTCTTGCCCAAAAGCATTGTAGGATCCTTTGTATGGGTAACTTTTATTAAGCATTATCAATGAAAATGACTAAGTATTTTGCATTCATTCTTTGTGTTCATAACTTTTGCCAACCTTAAACTTTTTTTTTACATCTTTTTCCACTTATATTGTTCTTTTCCATATTTTCAGGTACCCTAATGAAGGTGACATGAATCTTCATACTGAAACTACAAAAATTGATTTCGAGCAACCAATCTATGCTAGTAAGGTCAAATCTTAAGAGGATCCTGAAGAGAACCCTATACTCTTAAACCTATTGAGACTAGTTGAGCAGGAAGAAAAATTGATATTACTTCATGAAGAACCTACTGAAACCAGAAACCTTAGAACAAAGGAAGATCAAAAAGAGATTAAGATCGAAACCTCCATAAAGCCATCAACTCGAGCTGAACTAATAAGTCTCCTTTAGAAATATCAAGACATGTTTTCCTGGTTCTGTCAATACATGCCTGGACTAGATACCAATATTATGGTTCATAAACTTCCTCTCAAACCTGAATGTAAAGCAATCCAGTAAAAGTTAAAATGGATGAAACCAGAAATATTTCTTAAGATCAATGAAGAAGTCAAGAAACAATTTGAAGTGGGATTTCTTAAGGTAGCCAAATATCCCAAATGGGTAGCCAATATAGTCCTAGTTCCTAGGAAGGATGGTAAAGTGTGAATGTGTATGGACTATAGGGACTTGATTCGAGCTAGCCCTAAGGATAATTTTCCTCTGCCTCACATTGATACCTTAGTAGACAATACTGCAAAAAATGTACTATCTTCTTTCATGGATGGGTTTTCAGGCTATAATTTAAAATGACAGTCGAAGACATGGAAAATACCACTTTCGTGACCATGTAGGGAACTTTTTGCTATAAAGTGATGCCCTTTGGGTTGAAGAACATTAGGGCAACTTACTAAAGGGCTATGGTAACATTGTTCCATTATCTCATGCATAAGGAAAATAAGGTCTATGTGGATGATATGATGGCCAAGTCAACAAAAGAGTGTGAGCATGTTGCCAACCTCCAAAAACTCTTTAAAAGGCTTCGCAAATACTAGCTTAAGCTAAATACTGCCAAATGCACATTTGGCATCACCTTTGATAAATTATTAAGGTTTATTATGAGTAAGAAAGGAATAAAGGTGGATCCTAACATGGTTAAGGCAATTCGAAACCTACCACTACCTTAAACTCAAAAGGAAGTGAAAAGTTTCTTGAGAAGACTGAACTACATAGCCCGATTCATATCTTAGTCAACCAATAAATGCAATCCGATCTTTCGACTACTGAAAAAATAAAATCTTCGAGAATGAGATCAAGAATGCCATGAAGTTTTCAATAAGGTCAAATATTACCTTTTAAACTCTTCAATACTTGTGCCATTAGTGCTTGGACGATCAGTAATCCTGTATATATCAATCCTAGACAAGTTGATGGGCTGTGTACTAGGGCAACATGATGAATCAGGAAAGAAGGAATAGGTTATCTGTTACTTGAGCAAGAAATTTACAAAACATGAAAATAATTATTCATTCATTGAGAAGCTATGTTGCACTTTAGCTTGGATAGCCCGAAGGTTAAGGCAATACATCTTGTACCACACTGCATGGTTAATTGCCAAGCTTGATCCCATCAAGTATTTATGTGAAGCCCCTGCCCTGTTCGAGAGATTAGCCAGATGGCAAGTTATGCTTTCTTAGTACAACATCGTGTAAGTGAACCAGAAGGCCATTAAAGGCAGTGCAATAGCAGACTTTTTGGGAAGTTGAGTTGTAGACGACCATCAGCCTTTAAACTTCAAGTTCTCTAACGAAGACTTGATTTGCATAGTTATGGCAGAGAACACTATTAAGTGTGGGTCATCATGGAGAATGTACTTCGATGGAGCTTCAAATGTATTGGGGCATGGAATTGGGGTATTCTCATCTCACCCGAGGGAAACCATTGCCTTTTTATAACCAAATTAAACTTTGACTGCACCAACAACATAGCTGAATATGAGGCCTGCATCATAGGACTCTAAGCAACCATTAAAAGGGGCATTCGAACACTGAAATGTCACTAGATCTGTCATGTGCAAATTTATGAAATGGGACATCATCTGTAGTTATGGTTTTCCTGAACAAACGATTACTAATGCACGCAACCTGAAAAACAAGTTAATGCAAGCAGTCTGCTCTCAACTCAAGATTCAGCATCAAAACTTTATCCCATACCATCCGAAGATGAATGAAGTAATTAAAGCAGCCAATAAGAATATCATGAAGATAGTTGAAAAACATGGCTGAGACATATAAAGATTGGCATAAAAAGTTACCTATTTCTTTACATACTTATCGCACGGTCATACGAACTTCTACAAGTGCTACCCAATTTTTTTTGGTCTACGGTATAGAGACTATCCTACCTATTGAGATGAAATCTTTTCCCTTAGAGTTTTAATGGAATCATAACTTGAAGAGGTTGAATGGGTAAAAAACTGATATGAACAGCTTAATCTCATCGAAGAGAAAAGGATCAAAGCCATCTGTCATGGGTAGATGTATCAAAAGTGCATGATGAAAGCCTATGACAAAAAGGTCTGTCCTTATCAGTTCTGAGAAGGTGACCTAGTGCTCAAACAAATTATTGCAATCCATAAAGATGCTCACAAAAAGTGGACCTTAAATTAGGAAGGGCCATATGTGGTGAAACACATATTCTCTGAAAAAGCCCTAATCTTAACCGAGATGGATGGCAGTGACCTACCGAACCCCATGAACTCTGATTCTGTTAAGAAATACTATGCCTTAAAAGACTTTAGGATGAAAACCTGAATGGGTATCCTCTTAGTCCCTTGCCTACCATTCACCCAAAAAAATAAAAAATCTAGAAAATAAAGAAAACAAAGAAGAAAATCTAAAAAAAAGAGGAAAAACATAAGACAAAAACAAAAATAAAGAATAGCTTAAGTTAAAAACCCAAAAGGGTGGTTTAAGCAACCAAACCTTGTTCCTCTGATCAAACCAAGTCATAACCTAACCCATCTATTTTATGCTGACCACCCCTACCAAAACTTTATCCACACTTACACTCCGCCTAACTTTGAGGCCTCATTATACCATAGGGCAATCAAAGAAATCTCTTTATGGGTCAGCTAGCACCAAAAGGATTAATTGCTTGAGAGAAATCTATGAAAACAGTCAGCAAAAAATTCATGTCATAACATTAGAGCTAATCGACCAAGAAGACTCTTCTTATCTCTTTTGTATTTCAAAATTTTTCACAATCTCATAAGTTTGTCATAACTTGTACCCTCTTTCTTTGAATGAAAATACAACTGTTTGATTTCTTGCATAACCTTTTTGTAACCATGTATTCCATGTTACATTATGTTTATCCTTTAATTGATAATGCTTGATAAATGGACAAAACTGATGATAGTATTTCCTAGCATTACTTCAAAAAATAAAACTTTGCAGGAACTTTGTTTCATGTTTAAATACCAAGAATGAACTCTTGGGGGCCATAACCGGTCTTGCCTCGAGACCCTACATCTCGAAAATATGCTCAAAACCTGATCCTAGTAAGTGGTCATGAACCTCATGTACCTTCAAAGAAGTGACAACCTTAACATTTATAGCCATTGGAAATCTAAAGTAAGATTGACAAACCCTAGGCAAAAGGCCACCTCACCAAAGTTAAAGAAACCCTAAAACTAGCCATTGGATTAGGCTTTTAAAGTGATCACCCTTGGATCAATTATGTAGGCATTTGCATCACCATGCATTATGTAGCATTTAACATCTTACAGGTGTTAACTCCCTTACATAGAAGTTAAATTTATAAGGAACCTAAGCTATCATTTTGGCCAAAAATCATGATCTTGGCTATGACATAAGCTTGACACGGCTTAAGTATAGATACACAGACTTATGTATCAATACATTATTTTTTTGTATCAATATAGACAATGAAATTTTAGATGTTGATAATATAGAGACCCTGTATCGATACATATAGATTATGTATCGATACATATAGATTATGTATCAATACATGCAAGCGAAAATATCAATTTTTCATGCCTATAACCCCCCAAAC
>JBBYHM010022685.1:43762-54695 GCA_038381775.1 Adansonia rubrostipa
TGTATCGATACATATAGATTATGTATCAATACATGCAAGCGAAAATATCAATTTTTCATGCCTATAACCCCCCAAACACCTTACCTTTGTTGGAAATGATGGGGAACTGATCCACACCCTTTCGAATGACTCCAATGGTGTCTTAAATGATAACCTCTAATGCCTTAGATGTTGGCCCGAACAAAATAAGGTGTCTATAGCTGTCCCTCTTTGGCTGTTGCTAAGTATTAAGAATAGGACAAAGACAAATAGATTATATTTTATTTAGAGAAAAATGATACCTCTTGAGTGTCTACAAAAAAAAATAAAGTCTAATTAATGTTCCACCATGATAGGTACAGTCTGTTTCTAATTGATAAGAAAATTTTAATAAGTTCTTGTAGGGTTTAACCTCTTCACTAGGCTTTTAGGTTTTTTAAGGTTTGACCCTCTAGATAGGAGTCAGCTAATATAGACTTTGACTTGATAAGTGCCTAGCTCTTTGTGGACAAACTCGATAGGTGCTTAACTTATTATGGATAAATTCGATACATACCCAACTCTTTGTGGATAGACTTGATAGATGCCCAGTTCTTTGTAGATAGACACCTAGCTCTTTGTAGACTAACTTGAAATGCATCTAACCTTTTATGGATGATTTTATAGGTGCCCAGTTCTTTATAGATAGATTTAATAGTTGGCTAGCTTTTTTGTGCGTAGACTCGATAAGTGCCCAGCTCTTTTTGAACAGACTTGATATATGCCTAATTCTTTGTAAACAGACTCAATAGGTGTCTAGCTCTTTGTGGATTAACTCAACAAGTGCGTAACTCTTTGTGGACAAACGCAATAGGTGCCTAGCTCTTTATGGACTGATTAGATAGGTGCCTAACTCTTTATGGATAGATTTAATAGATGTTTAGCTATTTATGGACTAACCCGATTGGTGTCTAACTCTTTGTGGACTAACTAGAAAGGTGTCTAATTCTTTATAGACTAAGAAAATGGTGACATTTAGTTCTTCGTAGTCTAAGAAAAGGTAAGCATTTAACTTTTTATGGATTAAGAGGATAGACATTTAGCTCTTTGTGGACTAAGGGGATAATTAAGTTAAGATACTTTACTTGGATAGTTTTTTGATTTGTAGGCTCATTGGATGATGAGTTTTTACCTAGGGCCCTTTGAGGTCTTTTAAAAGCAAAAATATGTACCTAAGGTTTTTGGCTATATTAAAAGTTTTAAAGTCAAGACTCCATACCTTAGAATTGTTAACTATTTCATGAATGATTTATGAAGATGCATATACATGCTTGAATGATACGGTGTGATGATTTAGAAATGTAATCCTACAATTAGTTATGGTGTTTTAGGTTACCTTTTATCCAAGAATTCCATTGACTGTCCTCTTATTCTAAGGGTTCACTAATTGTGTTCTTGATGTCTAGAAGCTCTAAATTGTTAAAGTCATTTTTGAAAGGTATAAGTGGCTTTTAATTTATGAAAGAGGGTTTCTAAGCTTGATTGGCTTATGTTTGGGATTCTGTCGTCAACTGGGTTTGCTAAAAAATTTAGTAAACTAGTTTTTGGCTTGATTGAAAAGGTTGCTTCTGATAGTCTAGGTTAACTAATCTAAATATTGGGTGTAAAGGTAAGAAATGAATTATTTGGCTCTATCTTTTAGATAAGGTTTATTGGGAAAAAGGTTTTGAATGTGTTTTTAAGATAGAAAAGTTTAAGGGTAAAATTTACTATGGTCCTAAGTTCATTCTTGGTTTTTAATCCTGAAAAGATTTCTTGTAAAATTTCCATTTTCTTCAAAGTAACAGCATCAAATCCTATTATCAAATTTGTCCATTTATTAAGCATTATCAACTAGCATGATGCAATATGAAATACAGGTGGGATAAAAAGGATTGAAAATGAAACAAATAATTATATTTCATTTACAAAGGAGAAAAGTATAATTCATGAAAATTTCTAAGATATACAAAGAGAGTTAAGGGTAGATTTTATTGGCAATTGGTGTTTTTTGATGCAAATGACATAAATCTTTTGTCAAGCATTTTCGGAGACCCTTCTCAAATGATCAACCTCCTATGCGGTCAATCTTCAAGAAAATCTCTCAAATTGCCCAGTGATATAGTGGTTGCATGATCTTTAGTGCATACTATTTTTGCTTTCTAAGATTAAGCAGAAGTGCGGTTTAGTAGGGTAGGTTAGGGTAAGATAGGTAGGTCGAGTAATGATTCAATATTTCAGTCAATGGTGGATATGTCAGGTTGGTAGTTTAGGTTCAGTTAGGTTTGGATAAGGGTAAGCTTTGGTTAAATACCTTTTCAGGTTTTCAATGTAAGCAAATTTGTTTACTTGGGTCCCTTTTTTGGGTTTTCATCCAAGGTTTTTTTATTAGGATAATAGGATGCCCTCTTGAGTATTTATCCCAAAATCCATTTTAAGCTTAGTATCTCTTAACAGAACCAGAGTTGATAGGGTTGGGTAAGTTACCACCATCTATCTTAGTTAGGACTAAAACTCCATTATAAAAAGCTTTTTTTACTACATAGGTCCTTCCCAGTTTGAGGTCCATTTTCTTCGAGGATCTTTATGGATTTGGAGGATTTGTTTGAGCACAAATGTCCTCCTTGAAACTTACAAGGATGGACCTTCTTGTTATATGATTTCATCATATGCTTTTGGTACATTTGCCTATAATAGATAGCTTTTTACCTTTTTCTGGTTATTAAGGTTAAGCTATTCATATTGATCCCTAAACTATTCAACTTCTTCAAGTTATGATTCCATTAGGCCACTAGCAAAGGTATCTCAACCTCGATAGCTATAACTATTGTACATAAGAAAAAATATGGTAGCACCCGTTAAAGTCTAAACTAATGTGCAGTAAGCGTATAGCAGAAAAGGTAGCTTTTTGTGCCACTTTTGTATGTTTCAACCATTTTCTTTACTTTTTCCTTAATGTTTTTGTTGGTTGCTTTGACCACCCTATTCATCTTCTGACTACTAAGTTAAGACGCTAAATCTTGAATTAAGAACACACCGCTTGTCATCATTTTGTTATTCAAGTTACGCACATTATTTATGATTATCTGTTTGGAAAGCATATACTGGTATATGATGTCTCGTTTCATGAATTTGCACACAGTAGATTTGGTGACGTTGGCATATAAAGCTACTTCTACCTATTTGGTGAAATAATTAATGACGATTAGAATGAAATGGTGCCCATAAAAAGTCTTATGAGTGATGGGTCTAATCATATCCATGCTATATATAGAGAAAAGCCATGGGGCTGTCATGACATGTACGGGTAATGGTAATACGTGAATTATGTCCATGTGCACTTACGGCATTTGCGGGCACAGTCAATGTAATTACTCTCGAGGGTCAACCAATAATAGCTTGATCTTTTGACTTGTTTTACCATTCGATGTCTTTTGATGTGCATACTATATATTCCCTCATCGATTTCTTCCAAGATTCTTTTAGCTTTGGAAGTATCCATACATCGAAGTAGTATTTGATCCCAACCTTTCTTGTATAAGATTCCACCATCCAGAACAAAACTCTTGGCCATTCTTCGGATGGTCCTCCTGTCAATTTTAATAGCGTGTCCAGGGAATATAACAGAGAATGTCATTGTATCATGGTAATCCATCTCTTTCTTTTTTTATGGTTTGGTAATGGGTTAAAGCTTCATGGATACTCATCTGGATAGGTGTCACCTTTTACTCTTAGTTTATTTTGAACATGGAGGCCAAGGTTGCCAAAGCATCAGCCATTTGGTTTTCCTCTTTAAGCAAATACTGAAAGTTAATTTCATTAAATGCTTATCTTAATTCAGAAACTAACTTCCATATTAGACTAGCTTAGCTTCTCGGGTTTTTCATTCTTTTCAAAGTTGGTAGATTACTAGGGCTAAGTCCCTAAACATTGTAGAACTTTTATATAGCTTTCCATGGTAGCTTGAAGTCCCATGACTCAGGCCTCATATTCGACTATGAAATTGTTAGTACAATTGAAGTTCAATCTTACAATAAAGGGATAATAATTTTTGTCAAGAGAGATCAAAATTACCCCAACTCCATGCCCAAGTGCATTTAAAGCTCTATCAAAATACATTTTCCAAGACTATCTGCAAATTTAATATCTTTTGCCTTGGATATACATATTAGGTGCTCATTTAAAAACTCAAAGTCCAGCTGTTCATAGTCATTCTTTGCTCGACTACCAAGAAATCAGTTATCATACTACTTTTGATGGCTTTCTAGCTTACGTAAGTGATATCATACTTGGAGAACAAGATTCACCACTTAGTCGACCTTTTTGACAAGGCATGGGTCTTGCATAAGTATTTGATAGGATCAAGTTTGGCTATTAGCCATGTGTTATGGTATAACATTTATTGCCTTAACTCTCAAGCTGTCCAAGCCAGAGCATAACATAGTTTCTCAATTGCAAAGTAGTTGTTTTCATATTCTATAGACTATAGACTTGCTGAGAACTAATAGATATAAGATTAAAGGCTAACAAAGAATTGGTGGTATAAGTATTGGTGAGTTCGATAGGTAGTGTTTGACCTTGTCGAAGGCTTCTTGCCGCTCTTTATTTCATTCTTTGAGTTTTTGTTTTTGGAACAGTCAAAAGATCAAATCAAATTTGTTAGTTAATTGGAATATGAATTTGGCTATGTAGTTTAGTCTTCTTAGAAAACTTTTCACCTATTTTTGAGTGTAAGGTAGTGGATAATTCTAAATGGCTTTGACTTTGTTGAGGTTAACCTCTATCCCACATTTGCTTACAATAAAGCCTAATAACTTATCGAGGTGATACGAAAGGTGTATTTAACAAGGTTCAGCTTGAACTAGTATTTATGCAACTGTTTGAAGAGTTTCCAAAGCTTGGCAACATGTTTACTCTTCTTGGGCAATTTGGCAATCATATCATCCATATAGACCTCTATCCCTTCATGTATGAGATCATAGAATAGCATTACCATTGTTCTCTAATATGTTGCCTTAATGTTCTTAAGCTAGAATGGCATAACTTTGCACCAAAGGTACTCCATATAGCCACAAAAATGGTTTTCTCCACGTCTTCAGATGCCATTTTGATCTGATTATAGCTTGAAAACCTATCCATGAAGGAAAATAAGGAATTTTTAGCGGTGTTGTCTACTAGAGTGTTAATGTCAAGTAATGGGAAATTGTCTTTAGGGTTAGCTTGATTTAAATCCATATAGTCTACACATATTTGCACCTTTTTAAGAATTGGGACTATGTTGGCCACCTATCCAAGACATGTAGCTACATTGAGAAATCATGCTTTAAATTGCTTCTTTACCTCTTCTTTTAATTTTCAAAAGTATCTTTGATTTTATACTCTTGAGCTTTTATTGTATAGATTTGACATTCAAGTTTAGGGGAAGCTTGTGAACCATTATGTTGATGTCCAATCTAGGTATGTCTTGGTAAAACCAAGTGAGTACATACCAATAGTCTTAGAGAAGATTAATCAATTTAGTTTGAGAGAAAGGGTTTAAGCAAATTCAATCTTGACTTCTTTTCGATCTTCTTATGTCCTTAAATATTATGATTTTAGTAAGTTTCTCATGGGGTAAAATTTGTTTCTCTTCCTATTCAATTAACTTCAACAAATCGAAAGCATAGGCTTTCTTCAAAATCTTTTTTAAACTCAACTTCGTCACTGTAAATCGATTGCTCAAAATTAATTTTCAAAATCTTAGCATAAATATTCATGTTATTTTCATTCGAGTACCTAAAAATATGGAAAAAAATAATATAAAAGGAATAAATGTATAGAAAAGTCTAATAGTTGATAAGAAAAATGAAAATAGGACATAAAAAATGAAATAGATCATGCTTAGTCATTTTTATTAATAATGCTTAATAAAATGATGTCCATACAAAGGATCCTACAATGCTCTGGGGCAAAAGCATATGAATTTGGTTCGTAGCATTACTTTGAATCAGATTTAAATAGTACAAGAATTTCTTTTCTAGTCCAAACACTTGGAACGAATCTTGAAGAGAACAGACTAGTCTCACAGTCCGTTGCTATCATCCTTAGCTCATTAATGGCATTAATATAGAAAAGTTTGAATGCCTTGCTCAATGTGATTACAACATTGTCACAACAAGTACTTCTTGATTGATTAAAGTTAATGTGTCCTTCTGGATGAAAGCTTTCCTTTAGTGACAAACATGACATGGGTTCCTATTCTAACTCTTGACCCAATGATGGACCATTTTCTTTTTTTGGCTTTTCTGATCTTTCTTTTTTTGTTATTGAGCATTAGGCTTGAACCCTAAACCTTTCTTGTTAGCTTAGTTGATAACTTTTAGAGTTTTTGCAATTCCTTGAAGATGCTTTCCAAGTCATTTTTTAACCTGGGCACTTTTGTTAATGGTTAACTTAAGACCCATGTGAGTACTTCTTGATAGATGAGGCTCAAACCCCTCATTGATCACATTTGCCGACTTAGTGAAAGGTGTTTGCTTTTTATCATAGAACTCGATTCTGCATCCATTCATCATTCTTTGGACCATTACATGGAACTTTTTGCACATATGGAGAGTGTGACCTTGAATAGAATAGAAGTCATAAAAATCAACTACTTCTCTTTTGAACTTTTCAACCTCATTAGTCATTTATGCTTGTACTAGAATTTGCCAAACTAAACTCATTGGCGTCTTGACTTTTTCTATGTTCTTTATAAGTTTGCTGTAATTTTTTATACTAATCATGTTCATAGCTAGTTCAATATGAATAAGGGGTAGGTTGGCTTTAATATTAGGTCTTGACCCTTGCTAAGCCTTAGTCAACCCTTTTTCCTTACCTTGGTAGTAGACTTCTTGGTCGAATTAGATGGTTCTTCCCTTGGTATCTTGTAATTTTTCATGGCATCATTAATCATTTTGCATGATGTGACTATATCTATAAAGTTTCTTATGATGTTTCCTACTATTTTCTTATAGTAAAGAGCTCGTAAAGTGCCAACGTACATGGCTGTCATTTTTTTCTTAATCAATAAAGGGTGAATCATGGCAACCTCTTCTATCTATCTTTGGTGTATTGCCTAAGGCTTTTAGTAGCTTTCTTCTCCATTTTCATGAAAAAAAGCTGATCTAGAGCTCAGTCAGATATGTGCTTGTATTGGTCTAAAAAGGCGTGAGCTAAGTTTACCCATATTTGAATTTTAACTTGATTAAGCCTTATGAACCAATGGGCAGTTGCTTCAGTTAGGTTGTTCTAAAAGCAGTGAATTAACTGTTTCTTATTCTCTTTATATCCAACCATTTTCTAACAATACATACGAATATGGCAGTCATATCTATTGTCCTGTTGCACTTTTGAAATCTAGCATCTTAAATTTAGGTTGAATAACAAGGTTAGAAACTAGACCTAGAGATTTGGCATTTATAATTCCAAATTTATCACTTTAGAGATCTTAAAAATCTATTGCCTTGATGTCCTTAAACCACATGGGGTGAAATCATTAGGCTTATGTAGATTAATGATTTAGCTAGTAGGATTCATGATACCAAAGGTTGTTATTCATGTGATGCCTCCTCATGAGCAATGGTGGTCTCAATACCACTATTAAGGTTATTTGCCTTTTTAGAGAGGTAGACAATAATTTAGTTAGTTTTGCTACTTGAGCCTACAGTTCCTCATTCTTTTGAAACATCAGTTTTGGAAACTCCTTATACATGAGTTCCAAGCATTCAATACAGGTCTGATGGTCATTTTTCATAGTTCTTTAGCCATTGCGAGTGTTATATTAGTGATGGACGATGGTTTCGTACTTCCCAGCACCTTGCACTTTTAGATTCTTAGTGAATTAGACTCTTATTACATGTCATGACTATGCTTGATGATGGTGTGTGAATCCAAGCATTCTGATGTATGGAGTTTATATGGCCTGGCTGATAAATGAATGAATAACTATAAGAATTAAGTTAGTATGCAAATGCACAAAGGATAGTTAGGTTCTAACAACCGTTTCCTTATAAATCTTTCATAATAAATATCTTTGATTATAACTGATCAAATTTGGAAATAACGAGCATGATTACATTGTTTGATTACATCTTTAAGGTAGTGTAACAACTTCTATCCATGCTCTCCCACGGTAATAAAGCTTTGCCTTTGGGATTGGGCCTGTTCCACCATGTAATCTGCTTTGACTAGACCATTTGAACTCCGTAAAGTGCCAAAGGTGTTCCTAATGTTACAAACAAAGTCGGTTAGACTTGAAGCATGCATTGTGCCATCCTGATTCCCCTTCTTATGAGGATCTTAGTTCTATGGTGGCTTTATAGAGAGACTGTTCCAAATTACGGATCTTTAATAGTAGAGTTTCATTTTTCATTTTCTTTTTACCTTTGAGATGTATACGAGCTTCTAGATGCTTGCATTTTTTTCGACTAGTTAATAAAAAAGCTTGAACTTTAATGAGCATAAGTCTGAGCTTGAGTTCTCCAAGAGTCTAATTATTTAGTGAGGGCAGTTATATCGACTTTCAACTCAGCTAGGGATTTACTGACTCCTAGCATTTCTTGTTGAGCAAGAATGCCTTATGTTCTTTGTGCAGACTTTTAAGGCGTTCAATGTTAATACCCTTTCCTTGGTAACCCTTTCAAATTCTCTATCCTAAACAAGCTTTTTAAACTCTATATTGCTTTTTTGGTTCTTTAATTGTGCTATTTCCTACTAAAGTTTGGCTCTTTCTTGTGCGAATTCACTTGTCAAAAGTTCTATTACGAAAGAAAATTCACCCACTAGCATTCGAGTTGACCTATAAGGTGTCATTGATCAGATGGATTTTCTATTCCTCATAGCCTAGGTTACCATATTGTCTCTCATTTGCAACTTAAAACAATAAGTTTGCTTTTAAGAGTTGAAAGCTATTTGTATCTTCCTATGTAGCTTTTTGCACCATATTCAAAATTCCAATCATTAAGGTTGCATGTGACAAGGATAAACTACAAGCATTCGAACTGACAGAGGGTAATAAATGGAGCATAGCTGTACTCATACACAAATGACTCTAGGGTGATCTAAGAGATTCTCTAAACTATTTTGTCCTTGAGTAGTTCTTAAACTTCTCGATTCATTGCTCTTAGGTCAAATCTAGTATCTAGTTTTTCTTAAAGAACTTAGTGATAAGGCTGAAATTGTTCATCTAAGAGCAAAGCAACCTCCTTATCTCAACCTCAAACTAACTACAAAGCCAAATATAGAAGACAAAAGTGCATCCAATGAAGTATCCGTTTTCCTTTTGTTTGTAATGAAAAAGTGATCAAATAGTCTCGAAGAGAATGATGGGTGCTTGGTTAATGCCACAGTCAAACTTGGATAACAAATCAACCATAAATATTTCAATGTGTTTAAGATCCTAGGGAAGATAACTAACCTGTGAATGGCTTAGGCGAAGACATCCCTTATTTTCCCTTGATCCGATATGTTCATCATCATTGATCTTATCGAGTTTGATGAGACACATTCACTGTTATCTCTTAGCTTTATGTACCATCACCCATGACTAAGGAACCTCAAGAATGTTAGCCAACCTTTTCTTAAAAGTTGGTGGTTTAAGGGACATGAAATAGATCCTATCAAACTGAACTCTTTTAAGGTTAACTAGGGTTGCAAATTCCTAGACAATCGGGACTAGATCTTCTTGATTAAAAGTAAAACATCTATAAGTTAGGTTATAGAAATGTGTGGTAGTCTAAAGCATCTGATTATCTGTTTGAACATGGAGCGAAAGGGTGATGTCACCAATCTTTTAAATGAAAAGTTCTCTCTAGGCATTATCCCATGCCTCCAAATGTTCCTAATAGAACTGAGCTTGTTGTATCTAAGAGTTAGCTTGACTTGCTTTGGAATCTTTGATTTATGCCTAGGCTTTAGGTGATCCCCATTTATTCTGTTGATTTCTTTAAGACCATTCCTTAACTTCCTTATATGCTTCAATTACCAGTAGCAGTTAGTCTATGATAAGAATTTTTGTAAATCACTGTCTCTTTTACCAACTATCCCATAATGAATGCAATGGTATGATGCATGAAGACAAACAAAAAGAAACTAAGATAGTAACAGATAAAAATCAATAAGTAAGATAATGAAAATAAATACAAACAAAAAACATATAAAAATTGTCTTAACGATAGGAGGTCACGGTGCCCAAGGTATGCCTAGAGGAGTGAAGAAAGTATTGTTCTTCCTTCATTTTACAAATTAACTCGAATAGCATAATCATGTGTCCAAATCAAAACCTTACGATAAAGTGGCATTTTTTGGGTTGAAACCTATGACCCAGATGACATACTCATTCATCCTTACCTAGGGGTTATTGGTGCAAACCATCAATCAGACAGCAAGATGACTTAACTAGGTTAAATTTCATTCCTTTGAAGATGTTATCAAGCCTTAAGTAGAATTTGGAGTGTTGGCCTTTGCTTGCTATCATTTATGACAGTACAATGATTGTTTGCCATCAGTCGAATAGCATAATAGCCAATTGGATTAAGCTTGCCTTTGATGAGGTGATACGAAACTTTTCAGGCAAAATTGACTGATGTCACAACATACCCTGGGGTGGACCCTTGTGGATCTATGGGTGCGCATGACTTAAAATATTTTCTTGACTTGGAAATGTCTTGTTGACCAAGACTTTCTTTCACAATATGATGAGAACGAGAATGTATAGATTCTCGACTAATGATACAGTGAAGGAGACCATAAGACAAATCGCTTATCTTATTGGTTTCAGATAACCATCACGAAATGGCCAACGTTTGGAGTCACCACCGATCATTTTGGGCTAGGCATGTTCGGATGCCTATTGAAACCTATGTTTTGAGTTACGAAACTCAAAACATCAATCCCGTGGTCTACGTAATACAAAGAT
>JBBYHM010022737.1:0-10457 GCA_038381775.1 Adansonia rubrostipa
ACAGCCTTAACATTTTTACGCCACTTTCTACCCTTAGAACCACTTCTTTCTTCCTGATGAAGTGCATCAGCTGCTTTCTTCAGTTCTCTTGCCTTTTTACCAAGTTCGGTTGCTTCCTACAATATCAATTAAAACTATGACCATGAGCAATTGCAATATAATGCACAAATATCAATACTATTTTCCAATGCTAGTGTATGGTTTCATATGGCAGCATTATAAGCAATAAGGAAAAAAAAAAAAAAAACCTTAATGTACTGGGATCGAGTGATAACAGCCTTTGGACGGCGTATAAATGAAGCGATAAGCCCGAGAGGCAAACAAGCAATACCAACGCCACCAAATATCTGACAACAAATTTCAAGATGTAAGCAATATATTCTAACACAAGAAAAAGCCAATATTAACTAGAACTCCTATCCAAATTCTAATCAGAAATATAATATTAAAATTAGCAAGAAATTCAATACCGAGAAAAGAACTGATCCAACTATAGTGGCGAGAGCAACAACATATTCCGGAAAGGTAGTACGCATGGTCCACGTTTTCTCTGAAGAAGCACTTGCAGTATATGCAGAGCACTGTAACCAAAGGGAAAATAAGGAAAAAGAAGGTAAAATGATGAGATTAAAGAAACTGTTTAAGGAAAACTACAATATTCTACAAGAATACAGAACAGATAACATTCCATATTAAATGGCTAACAAAATTACTTACCGCGCGTGCACCACTTCCACCAATACATGGCTGACTACTAGAGAATTCCCAAGTACTTGGGAAATTAGTAGTGGCAGAAGACAGGTGCCTAACAGTAAAATCCACCTTTCCAAACAGCCCTGATATACCATCAAAATGGATAAAATCAATGGCATGCCTTCTCTAATAAAACCAAAAAGTAACACATTCACAATCAACAAACGCAAAAAAACAATTGCCCGGTTCTAGCATGCCAGCGTATTTAAAACATTTTTTTGCTAAGATCTTCTAATTGTAGAAGACCCTCAATTAAAATTTGTATTCAAAACATTAACCGAATATTCCATGGATCAATATTATAGTCCTCTTATTCCTAAATTAACATTCAGCTCAAAAGCTCAATCCTTCCATGGCGCGTAAAAAAAAAAAAAAAACACGCTTACTAATTAAGAAGAAAACACTGATGAAATTAAAATTGAAAAAAGGTAAAAAGGAAAACCAACCATATAGAATGCCGAGCAAGAGAGCACAAACAATTGCTGTTGTCACCACCCATAGCAACGCGCTCTTTATCCGTTTGCCAACACTCCTGCAACCAAAAGCAAATAGATAGAATAAAATTTAAAAAATAGAAAAATCCATCAATGCAATCAATGGCTCTTGACAATCAAAATCCAATAAACACGCACTTGTCCTGGTCTCCCTCATAGTAGAACATAGCGAAGGGGATTATGAAAAAAACGAGCACGGCATCGATGATATAAACGGCGAGCCATAGATCTTTCATTGGCAAGGTCAGATTACACGCGCCATTGTATATCGCGTGCCTACACGCCTGCCGGTTCGCGACATCAGCCGGTAACATAAGTATGGAAATAGCGGCGACGGAGAGCCCAAATACGACGACGAATTTGGGGAAATACGCTTGGTTAGCGTCGTCCGGGT
Source organism: Adansonia rubrostipa (assembly GCA_038381775.1). Taxonomy (NCBI): domain Eukaryota; kingdom Viridiplantae; phylum Streptophyta; class Magnoliopsida; order Malvales; family Malvaceae; genus Adansonia; species Adansonia rubrostipa. Next base: position 1,642 of record JBBYHM010022737.1, read on the forward strand.
GCTGGTAATTGACGAGGAGGTAGACATTAAAGAGGAACACTAGGACACATACGATTATGGCAACGATTAACAGAGCGAGGTTGAAATCGCCCATCGCTTTTTAAGCCCTAGAGTCGAATCAAATCGAATCGATATCGAGAGATTTAGAAAGAGATTCAGGAAACAGGGTTTTCCATCACCCCTTCGAACTTTAATTTGGGATTTTTGTAAATCAGATCTGAGCTTTGTTCCGTGTGGTTTTTTTGAAAAGGAAAGGGGGAGGTTGGGCTCCGGTGGCGGTGAGGTGGTTTGTTGAATTTTATTTTTTTTATTGGTAGTTTTGACGTGACGTAAATTGAATGACTTTTTTATCCTTGACAAATTTGTTGATGGCGGAATGGAATACCCAGGAAGAGAGTTGGGAATGGGGTTTAATGTAAAATCATATTATAGCCCCGTGACAAGCATCGAACCAGCCTGTCCAAAGAAACAAGAACCATTTTTGGTCTATAAAGACTGAATCATAGACAAATTGAAAGTTTAGACCGCGTTCCTTTTTCGTCCTTGTTTATTTAAACCAGCAAAAAGGGCAGCGTCAACAAAAATTTTTAAAAAACTTTGCCAAGAACCTTGTTAAGAGTCCAAGTGATAAGATATTTTAAAGACTATGAATATTATGAGCTTTACCCGCAAGCTATTTTGTGTTGTTACTTGGTATGCATTAGGAATTCATGCAATGATATTATCGATTTTTTTTAATTTTTTAATTTGGGGTGATTAATTAAGATAATTAGTTTTGTATCGATAGATATATTATTTTTATTTTGATATAAGTACATATTCATATTAGAATATTTTGGTGTACTATTTCAGATTTATTAGAGTTTAAATATTCTTAATTTATATATATAAAAATTATTTTTAAATATGAAATAAATGAGATTAAATAAATTTCATATATTAAATTTTAATCAATTATATATAATTTTCTAAAAAAAACTCATCAAATATAAGAAAATCAATATCAATTAAATAGTGAAGTTAAAATTTTTTAATGATCGTTAAATTTATGAATAATTATGTCTAATATCCATCAAATTTATAAGTAATTATGTATAACATTCATCAGATTTAAAATCATATTAGTTTAACCTTTTTTACAAGTTTATATTATGTATCGACTGCACAACTATTTTCGGCCAAAACCACTAAAATAGGTCAGTACCTACCAGTACAGATCGAAAATAAGACAGAAACGAAACCAACTACCGCTAGTACTGTTACATGTCTAAACCAATATGTACCGGCCGGTACTGATATGATATCGATAACATTGTGACTAATGTTCGAGCCATGTTTGATCAATGCTGTCTGGGGAAGTTAGTGATTATGCAACATCCAAAAATATTATTAAAGTAATTGGTCTGTACACATTAACTCATAAGTAACAAAATATAATTGGCCGGGGTGTTTTCCATTAGAGGTCCAATGAAAGCCATTAAAATTAACAGACGTGAGATCTAAGCCAAGAAATTTCAAAGAGCAGCCCAAAAACTCCATTCAAGTAAAAAGAGAACAACTCCATCGAATGTTGCAAAACCAATAAAATTTCAAACAAAATATTAAGACATTTTCTTATCTTATAAATCATATCTCATCATTTCAAATTGATATCTTCAAAATATTTTTTTATAACTCTATTAGATACATTCAAAAGTCTTTTATGTTGTTAATTACTTTCTCAAGCTTTAGCATTGGTTTTCTTGCATGAAAGGCATATGTAATAGAGAGAGAGAATTAATTAGGCATTTAGGTTAGTAATGCAGTATAAAGAGATTTGGTAAGTCATACACACACACATATATATATATATATATAGTATTTGGCACTAAATGTATCAAAATTTTAAGTACAAATATTTTATATGAATTAAACATGTGATATTAATTGCATTCAAATATGCAATGCATTTTTTATCATGTTAAAAATATGATATATATACCATCTATAGCATGAAGAATACCTAACTTGAATAGGATTATATATTACATGTAAGTTGTGTTTTTTTTTTTTAAATGGATAAGCATATGACTGATCGTCCCTTGCCTTACTAAGAAAAGCGAAGCAAAACCTAAGAAACTACTTCCATTAGTGTTTTCGGGACAAAAAAAGACCATTAGTTAGGTTTAACAGTTTTTTTTGTTAGTTTTTTCAACTCAATTAATAGCAAATTAGATGCTTCATAAGCAAAATTTTTTATTCCTAATCATCATCTTGCTTTTCCATAGAATTGCCTAGATCAATGAAAGATGGATTAAATAGATGAAATAGAATTGCCATGGATCCATTTAATAAATGTTTTTAAGATTATGTGGTTTTGAATGATGTATACATCGGCATTTCGAAGTCATTTCCTTATTGGATACTTTCTAAATCTTTTTTTTCTCTTTTTCATCTTTTTAAACAAGTTTCAACTTGCTCGTGAAGGTGTAACAAGTGAGCCTTATGGGAAGCTTGTTGTGATTTTATCAAATGGTAGATTACAAATTATTTATATTCATCCAACAAAAACTTTGGATGGAAAGGTGTATAGCCACCATCTTCTATGAAAAGATGCATTTGGATGAAATGATGCATTGGTTGGATGAAATGATCCATCTGTTGGATGGAAAGTTTCAATTTTTATAGCCAAAGGTTGCCATGGTTTATGAAAAGATTTTTCAATTGAGATATGTCTCTTGATTTTGTCTTTTGGTAATATATAAATACCAACCCTAATTGCTAGTTGTATAACTCAAAAGGCTTCGTTGTATTCTAGGAGTGTTATTGTCTAGACCCGTTAGCAAACTTTGTGTGTGAGCAAATAATTTTTTAAAGAAAGCGATTTATCATGCCTTAAAGTTTTGATTCGATCGTCCCTATTTACCCATCTATACTATTTTCCTAACAATTTTAGAAAGCTACTTGAGATGGATGGAAATGAATATCGCTTACAAATTGATGAATCAAGAGTTCACTAAATTGGATTGGTGTGATGCACTAACTTTATCTGATGGAAGACTAAGGTGATGTTTTTTCTTATCATGTTGAACATCGAAGTAAGTTATCTCCATATTTGTTTTATTTGTGGATTTATTTTTATGATAACAAGTTTTCCGATAAGATATATTTTTATACTTTATATATGCTTTAGTGACTTTGTGTATAATGAAAGACGTGATGGTTTACTTAGGAAAACCAATCCAGCGAGCCATTTTTTCTAATTAGATGCAATTGATAAATATCCTTTCTCAATTAAAAGGCGATTATGCTTTACATCTAAGCCCTATTCACCTTTGCAAATGTAATAAGGTTTTTTTATAACTAAATGCAAACTTAAATTATATATGATATCTATATACAATATATTAAAAGATTGAACAAGTTTTTTATGGATTTCTATTTTTTTATAGCAAGAATGAGTATTTGTTGCGCACCCTTAATGTATGGTCTTGACAAAGACATTTGTTTTTCAAAACTATAAATTATGAATTTGGCTACTCAATAAGTTAGTTATTAAGAATTTGCTACAAGTCTTTGTATGACAAAAATATCAATTATATACTTAATAGAGTACTTCATAAGAAGTTCCATTACAATTGTGGAATAAAATATGTTTCCTCCAAATACTTCAAAGTGCTGGGGTGTTTTGCTAAGGTAACAATACATAATCCTACAAAGGTCAAGATAGGACCTAAAATCAAAATGGATTGAGTCAACATCCACAAATACGAATGAACACTATTTTTAGTGCCTTATTTGATAAGATTATGGCCTAGTCCTTAAAGGCAAGAGAAAGACATGTGAGAAAATGTCAACATGAGAAGACATGTAAAAAATGTCAATGTAAGAAAATGTTAACTCTGTGTAACAAAGGAACTTGAGTGTGGTTTTGCTATCGATAAAGGCATTAACATAGTTAGTGGGGAAAATATCATGGCTTGGTATGCATATGTATTGGTGCTGTCATGACTAACCTAATGTGAAATAGTGGCTAGGACCTTATTCGTAGGATTAATAATCCTTAATAGTGTAAAAAATGGCATGAGTCTTAAAAACACATCATTAGGTTGTAAATGGATCTAGAGGAAAATTAAAAATGCAAAGCTAGACTTGTTGTTAAAAGATGTAATCAACAAGGTATGGATGATTTTGATCCATACACACCTCTATCAAGAATAACATCTATATGGACATTAATAGCCATTGTTGCTATTAACAAGATAGAAGTACATTAAATGGATGTAAAGAAAGCTTTCTTGGCCTCAATGAAAGGGGTTGTATGCAACAACCTCAAGGATTTTTTATCAAAAGAATAGATGATAAAATGTGTCAACTTTTCAAGTTATTATATGACTTGAAACAAGCACCTAAACAATGGCACAAAAAGCTTGACAAAGTTATTTTTCAAATAATTTTAAAATCAATGAGATTAATAAGTGTGTCTATGTGAAAAACATTGATAAGAGTTATGCCATTGTATGTCCATATGTAGACATATTTATCTTTGGTGAGAACAAGTACATAATCAAGTCTACACGGCACATGTTAACTAAAAGATTTAACATGAAAGATTTTGGTGTTACAGATGTCATAAAATCAAAATTTCTAAGACATCTAATGGCTTAATGTTGTCCTAATCTTATTATGTTGAGAAAACTCTTGACAAATTTCTAAAAGTGACAATAGCATTATCAAATCACCATTGGACTTGAGGGTGCATCTAACTAAAAATAAAAGATAAAATAATACACAAACTAGAATATTCTCGAATAATTGAAAACTTGATATATGCAATACATTCCACAAGACCAGGCATTGCATTTGCAATGTGCAAATTAACAAGGTTTACAAGCAAACCTAATATAGACCATAAGAAAACTATCTCTAGGATTTTTTATTGTTTAAAAAAAAAACCATAAATTTAGGATTATTCTATTATGATTATCTTGTTATACTAAAAGAATATTCATATGCAAGTTGTATCATAAGTCTTAGTGACAATAGATCAACTTTAGATTGAATTTTTACCATCGATGATGGAGCTATTAAGCTTCTAAAAGCAAATTTGTATAAAAGGGCTGGATTTATAAATTTGGTTGTAAGAAAAGAAGTGAAGTGGCTAAGGAATTTTTTATTAGATATTAAGTTGTGGCCACAACCTATTTCAACCATTACCTTATTTTGTGATAATAAATCTACCATGTCTCAAACCTATAGCAAGATTTATAAAGAACGTGTAGAGGCGTTAACTTAAAACATGAGTTTGTAAGAGATAGTATAGTCATCATCAACTATGTTAAGTTAATTAACAATTTAGCAGGCCCATTGACAAAAGTTCTATCAAGGGATACGGTAAAAAACACTGCCATTAAAATTGGAGTAAAATCCATATTAAAATTGTCATTGGTGATAGGAACCATACCTTTGTTCTAAAAATCATTAGTTTTAAGGTTTAAAGGATAATAAAAAAGTACTTTAATGACTAGGCACTAAGAAATAAGATTTAATGTTGAATAATTTAGGAGGATGAGTTAAACTTTTAATAGATAGATAATTATATTACAAAAAGATTTCACATATATGAATATAAAAGTGGTGCCACTTCTAACAAGAGTTTAAAGGTTTTACTCTCATAAATCTTCATGAAACTAGGATAAGCACATGGACATAAAAGTACTAAAGCAATACAAAAGCTTTTATTCTTTTCTTTAAATACGGTTATGTATGTGATTTATCCGACTCTAACTCAAGAGTAATGGTTTAAATAACTAGTCACCTATTACTTTGTTAAAACTTTGATAAATTTACACTAATGGAAGGTTTAAATCTAACGATATCTTTTCTTTATGCTAACTGTATAGTTTATAATATTTTAGAATTTGTAATCTAGTCGGAGATTATTGTAATTTTACCGAATGATAGATTATAAATTATTTATATCCATCTAACAAACACTTTGGGTGAAAAAGGTGTATAGCCACCATCTTCTATGAAAAACTGTATTTAGAAAAAATGATGCATCTTTTGAATGGAAAGTTGTAACTTTTATAGTCAAATATTGTCATAATTTATGAAAAAGCTTTTTAATTAAGATATATCTCTTTAATTATATCTTTTGGTAATCTATAAATACTAACCTCAATTACCAAAATATTTACTCCAATCAATTCCAAAAAGAATTCCAAAAGTTTGAGAGAAAAAATAAGAAATTAGAAAATTGTTCAATATTTTTAGTTGTTGAACTCATAAGACTTCGTTATATCTTAAGAGTGTTATTACTTAGACTCTTTAACAAACTTTGTATAAAGGTAAATAATTTTAAAACAAATTTATAATACCTCAAAATCTTAATCTAATCATTTTTGTTTACCCATCTATACCATTTTCAGCAGAGATTGCTTACACTAAACCTCCTCTACTTTTCGCACAAAGATGATGATATCTCAAATCAGGGTTCATCTTAGCATTTGATTATGGCCAAAAAAAAAAAAAAAAAAGACTGAAGAAGTAGACTAAAGATTTGCTTCTTCTTAGGAAAAGCTAATGGAGTGAAGCCAAAAGCATAAAGACAAGTATAGTGTTTGACGATTAAAGGTAACAAGTTGAATACGCTTTCCTTCCATTTCCTCTCGTTTTACAACGGTAGAACGTGGGGATGAAAATAATATTCGCTATAGATTGGAAACAAGCGGTAGACTTCAGTGCCTCCCTCCCAGCCTCTTAATATGCAATTGTTTTTTTCGTCTTTATCTCTCTATTTATATTTGGCCCACTGGTTCATTAAAACCATGGTAAACTAAAGTTAACGTTAATAAAATTGATAGTCATAAATTTAGGTTTTGAGCCATTTAAATGTGATACAAGAAATCTTTAAAATGTGATAATGTGAGTATTTATAAAAAAATAATTAAATAATTAAATACAATAATATTTATATTATATCATATTTTTACATATAATAATTTTATTTTAATTTTTTTGTCCTATTAATTTGCTGTAATTATATTCAATTGGCAATTGCCGGTTGTTAAAAAACTAAAATCAATTAAAATACATTTAATTATTATTTGCGACGGAACTTAAAATTGTCAAAGGTGGGAAAATTCTACCTGCTTCTATGCAACTTTGTCAAGCAATGAATGGAATCCTCACTTGCCACGTATGCACACTTTTCCCTAACCGGCGTTCTGCTCTGCGTACCGAAATTGCGTGGCCTCCATTCCTTCCTCCTATAGACAACTTGAAGCCTCTTTCTCTACCGTCTGATAGAAAGATGTTATTTCAATCTTGAGGAGTGCACGTGAATTACGCCACGCTCCAATTTCCGCCACCTCGTCTCCTCCACCCCTTCATTCCCGGCCCTGATCCCACCCAATATCTTCATAAATTTCGCTCGCTCTCTTTTCGATTTTTCATTCCGAAAAAGAAGAAAACAAATCTCTCCCTTTATTTCTGTGTAGCTTTCTTTTGCTGATGGCAGGAACCGGGGTGGTGGCAGTTTATGGAAACGGGGCGATAACCGAAACCCACAAATCCCCTTTCTCGGTGAAAGTGGGGCTAGCCCAAATGCTTCGAGGCGGGGTTATAATGGACGTGGTTACTCCCGAACAAGCTCGCATCGCTGAAGAAGCCGGAGCCTGCGCCGTAATGGCTCTCGAACGAGTGCCTGCTGATATCCGAGCCCAAGGTGGCGTGGCTCGAATGAGTGACCCACAACTCATCAAAGAAATTAAGCAAGCCGTGACTATCCCCGTCATGGCGAAGGCTCGTATTGGCCATTTCGTTGAGGCCCAGATCCTTGAAGCAATCGGCATCGATTATGTTGACGAGAGCGAAGTTCTTACCCCGGCCGACGAAGAAAACCATATTAACAAACATAATTTTCGGATTCCTTTCGTTTGTGGGTGTCGGAATTTGGGGGAAGCGCTCCGGAGAATCCGAGAAGGAGCTGCTATGATTCGAACCAAAGGCGAAGCTGGGACCGGGAACATTATCGAAGCCGTTAGGCACGTCAGGTCCGTGATGGGAGATATTAGGATTCTTAGGAACATGGATGATGATGAGGTTTTCAGCTTCTCTAAGAATATTCAGGCTCCGTACGACTTGGTTATGCAGACGAAGCAGCTGGGGAGGCTGCCAGTGGTGCACTTTGCCGCCGGAGGAGTGGCGACCCCAGCGGATGCGGCGCTGATGATGCAGTTGGGCTGTGATGGAGTGTTTGTGGGGTCTGGCGTTTTTAAGAGTGGTGACCCGGCTAAACGTGCCCGGGCAATTGTCCAGGCCGTCACCCATTATAGTGACCCGGACGTGCTCGCTGAAGTTAGCTGTGGGCTTGGTGAGGCTATGGTTGGTCTTAATTTGAACGATAAGAAGGTTGAGAGGTTCGCTGCTCGGTCTGATTAGCATATTTGAAGTTTCTGGGGCTACTTGGAGGTGATAAATTTCACTTCTATTTTCTATTATTTTCGCTTTTTTAGCATTCAAGCTGGAAACCTTAATGATATCCCAGGTATTAGATGTTTTAGTTGAATAGTCTAGAATGAATTTCCTTGTGTTCTTTTTATTGAATTTTTGCATGTCAAATTTCTGAATTGGGACATGGATTTGGAAATTGGCTGTGAATGGGGTTTGAGTGTTTATTTGCTTTTGGTGATGTAAATGGTGATGCTTATACAATATTAAAAGGTAGGTAAATAAGAAAAGCTGCCTGCTAAAGGTGATGAGTTGTTTAGAGATGCTTGGCTTTCCTGTTCTTATGGAATTGTTTAAGCATTCATGGCTTTGAATTTTACTGT
>JBBYHM010022758.1:0-10452 GCA_038381775.1 Adansonia rubrostipa
AAAAAAATCAACTTTATTTAATTCAACTTGGAAGCATTAGTGTGAGTTACTAGGGATCTTTCTAGGACACTCCTAGACATATTCACACACTAACATGACTCTCAAAATCAATTCTGAGGCATCTAAATGCCTTAGAATAATGGACACTAAACTTGGAGAGAACCAAAGTAAGGTTAGATTTGACCTTTCAAGCTCTCAAAATTTATTTCATATTATTCCTATCACATAAAATCACCAAATCAAATTCTATGACTACTAACTCACTATACTTCAAAATAAAATATTAAAAAAAAATGTTAGAAAATCGTTTATGTTGTCACATAAATTTTTTATTTGGACACTACTACATTGCATAACATGTCCGAACAACCTGCTTTCTAGAATTTCTTCATGATTCATCTGGAATACCCATTAAACGAGCCATTCATGCACGAAAATATTATTCATTCTACTTTTTTATAAAAATATGAGAAAAATGCATAAAAATGATTATCCTTGTCAAAAACAGTTTGTAATCATGAATAGGCATAAAAATAGAGCCGTGTGAATAGCTCATGTTCCGAGAATTTTATAAATATTGCATAAACATGGGAACAAAAACAAATCAGAGAAACTTATCCCAGACTCTCTGAATAGCATCTTACAATATCTTGATTTATCTTTTAGATTAAGAAATCTAATGGACTTTTCAAGATTCAAACATACTTCAATCCAACAGTCCCATGACCAATTTATTGAAAACAATAGGCTCGATTGTCGTAAACCAAAGTTGTCTGAGCATTCAACCTCTAATGGTTATTTACATAGGTGACCTAAAAACATTTAATAAGGAAAAGACTTTGTTGTCAGAAGCCATGCTAGGAGCTTAGATTTTAATAAATCTTCCCCGTACTTAGAAAACCTTGATTCAATAATCAAAGAACAAAGAAGAAAACAATTTTCATTTTAAAGACCAACTCCTTAGGGTTTCTAGGAGAAAATGCAACTAGGTTTTCTTAATCTTCTTGGCCAAAATTCAAAGCCTCCAATCAACCATGAGAAATGGCAAACTTGGGTTTGTATACCCTTGGGTTTAAAAACTTAATTCTTGAAAAATCATAATTTTGTCTCTGGCCTGTATGAACTTATTCAAATTAGGCCTAAATAACCATTACTTTATTAGACATATAAACCCATTCTCAATTTAATTTCTAATAATCACACTTATGTATGTGACCTATTCAGCTGCTATCATATTGGCAATAAATATAAAATAGCATAATTAAGAATATTTTATATTTATAGACTAAGATTGGCATCTAGTAATGCATCATGGCCACCCAAAATGCAGGGAGTGCCAATATGGTTTTGACAAGCCCTTCAATGTTTAACATCTTAGTGTAATAAATATCTTCTCATTAGATATCTTGGAATTGGCAAGTGCATGGTTTAGTATCTATTCTTAGCTTATTTCGTATAAGTATGAAACCCTATGTGTTAAATAATCAATATTGCCTTAGCCATGGACTTTGAGTTAACACGGGCCAAGTACATGTGAGATATGTCCCCTCATATCACTTAGGGTGATGAATCCTCTTTACACCACTCATTCACCTACCATAATATGCATGCAATACCTAAAACCACTTTACCATAAGCATCCATCTATTATGGATTGTTCATGATCGAATCAAAGCATGACACTCCATATACGAGATAACCTGGTGTCACAAGTCTAAGGATCACTAACACTGCTAACACCGGAGAGTATTTCCATGACACTTCAATGAAATACCAAATGGAACTCTCATAGCAAGTCATCTTAAGTGAACTTGTTACCATAACAAGCATATATATGATGTCTCCAAGTATTTCTATACCTCAACTTATGAAATCAGTTGCATGCATCAAATGCATGGAGGCTTACATATTCCATTCTTTTTGCATTATAAATGTCTTATCTTGACAATATGATGACATCGAACATTTTTAGAAACATGGCTTTAATGCATAGAGATCTCATAATTGTAACTCTTTACAATTTTTTTGCAAGGCCAATGTGTTTCATGAGCTTTATCTAGATAAGATATTTATAACAATTATACAATTAAATCTCTTGGATAAAGAAATACCTTTATAGCATTAATTAAATATATTATTTAATTACATGAAATCACTGAATTATAATGCCTTACAAGCCATAATGATTAGCTTGCAGGGCTTACACTAACAGGTTTTGTTTGGTGTGGCTATTTGAATCTTATGGTTAGCACAGAACGAGGTAATTTTCAATGCTAAGTTTTTTATCCTTGATGCTTTATTATTTCTAATAAGGAGTAGGTTTATGCAGTGGGTTTAGGTTAAATGGCCTTAACAAGTTGGTAAAATGATTTTAGAGTTATTTTTTAGAATGACTCAGCTATTATGGTTTCTTGGTGGAATTTAAAGCTGAATAGGCCATGGAGTTTCACTAGATTTTTTGTGTCCATGGATAATATTTGGGGGAAATTATTGGATTTTAAGATTCTATTCGAGGACGATTAGCTAATTCATTTACAAATTCATTGGAATGATAAGAGGTGATGTGCAAAAGGATTTGTTGTATGTTTTTGATCATTCTTTAGTATTTTATCTTATATGGGGATTAATAAATAATGTATATGGTTATTTTCGTATCTGTCAAGCTTATAATTATTTTAGGGCTTGGGCTTTCTTTTATTCTTTAATAAAATACTGTTGTTCCAAAAAAAAAACCACTTGGAGTTACCTAAACATATTCATATTCATAATTCCATGGACTTTGGATATCCTCATAGTAGACACTTAATTTTGTCCAGGCCTATTCCTTGATAATCCAAAAAAATCCAAGGTAAAGAATTAGGTATTTGTCCCAATGGAGTAAATTTCCTTCAGGTGGAATGGATACTTTCAAGAGCTATTTAGTTGTGCTTAAATGACCACAATGCACATGACAAATTTTATGCCATTTCAAGGGTCATAGAGAGCAAATCTTGGTTAAAATAGACAAATATTCAGGTAAAATAATTAGCTTTTAATTTTATACTTGTGAAATTTTGAAATTTATTTTTGCAGATGTTATTACAGTCAAATTTCTAATTTTTAGGAATCTTTCGAGAGTTTTTAGTTAAATTTGGGAAGTTGACCGTCGTATACATTTACTGATACCAATGTGCTATTTATGTCGATATGCACTCCAAAAAATCATAAATATTCAAGGAAAAATTCATATTGGCATTTTATACCAAAGGTGTTAAGTTGTCCATTTTAGTAATTAATTTTAAATTTTTTATAGTATCACGAGTATCATACTCATAAAATTTTTCAGTAAAAATTGTTTTGTATTTCAAGTTTTCATATTGACTTTTTTTATAAATTAATATTTTAATTAATGTGTTGAATAAATTTCATTTTTATAAAATTTAAACATATTTTTGAATTTTTTTATTTTCAAGATACGGAGTTTTCTACTTCGTAAATTTTTTAAGAGGATTTTTTTTGAGTTTACAATTTTTAAAATTTTTCAAATATCTTCATTAAGTTCATAGTAAATCAAAAAATTAATTTATTTTATGAGTTTTGTATTTTTTAAATGATAATTTTCTTCCAAAAGGGTTTTTGCTCTTAAAATTTTATGAGTTTGGAATTTTTAAGTGCCTTTTTCTTATGCATAAAATGTTTTAAAAATTTCATTTTGAATTTTTATATGAAACTTTTATTAATTTTATTTTTAATGGCCTAAAATTTATTTTTTCCATTTTATGGGCCTTAAAACCTAAGGTCCATTAAGCCCATTAATTTTTTAAAAAGCCCAATGAACCCATTTTTAATTTCTAACATGTCCAAAAGGCTTATTTTGATGATTTTTAATTAAATTTGTTTTGTAAAGTTTTACTCCTTGAATATAAAACTTTTAATTTGTTATGGTTTAGTCCCTATAATTTGGTTTTTGTTCAAATTAAATTTTTGTCAATTTGATGACTTTAGCTTAGAGGAAGAAAAATACCAAAAAAATCACAAAATTTCATTAGGTTTTTAAGCTTTTCAAGGTAAATTCTTTCACTAAATCTTTGGTTTTTGTTATCTTCATTCATTTTTCTTCCTCTAGTAAAAATATTGATATTTTATTTAAATATTTTTGTGTTATTTTTCTTAATAACTTTCATGTTGATTTATTCATTATTTTTATTGATTTTATGCATATTTTAACTTAGTAAAAATTATGACATGTATATATATTAATATTTATGAAAATATGTGATGAAAAGTATTATTTTTGGTTGAAATATATGTTGATAGAAAATATTTGTCAGCCTTGAATAATTTTTCATTCTAGATTTCATGATATTTAGGATTATTCTTCAAGTTTGAAATTTTTAGGGGCCTAAAAATAATTTTTCCAAATTTTTTAAGGCTTTGAAAGGTTGATTCCAGGCTTGGATAAATCTGATCTTGATGATTTTAGGATATTTTAATTTTATTTAGCTTATTTGTTAATTATAAAAAATATAGGGATTAAATTGTAAAAATTGTGAAATTTTTCCTATGTCCATTTATGCTTGGCTGATTGCTTGTGGTTATTTGTGAAAGCGTTTTTATGGTTAGTTTAACATATTTGAAAATGTTGTATGCATTTTCCTTTATTTTAGGGTCGATTTGTAATTTTTAAAAATATAGGGATCTATTTGCAAAATTTTTGTTCCAAGGCCATATGTGCTTGGTCGAATTGGAATTATGAATATTCATATGACTTCCATAAGTTTTTGTGATAAATTTTGAGTTTAATTATGTGTTTATTTCATGTAAGGACTAAATTGTAAAGTTTGAAACTTTTAGGGACCATTAAAAAACTTTGCGTTTTAGAGTTAATATCATATTTTTAACATTTTAAGAATATTTCTAACATTTTTATGGTCCTCTTTGGTGGATGAAGAAATTATTAAAACTTTTCGTATTCCTCTGGTTGTTTGTTAGGGCATGAAATATAATTTTAAAAAATTTAGGGGCATATTTTGCAAATTTGCAAAATTGTAAAAATTTTGTTCCAAGGCCTTAGGTACTTGGCTAAATTGAAATAGTGAAATTGGGATGATTTTCATAAATTTTTGTGATGAATTTTGTGTTTAATTATGTGTTTATTTTGTCTAGGGACTAAATAAAACTTTGTATTTTACAGTTAATGTGATATTTTTGATATTTTAAAAAATATTTCTAGCATTCTTTTGGTCTTCCAAAAGGGTCTAAAAATTATTAAAACTTTTTGTATTTTTCTACTTTTACCGTTAGGGTACGAAATGCAATTTTGAAAAGTATAGGGCCCTGTTAGCAATTTTTGCATTTTAGGTCAATCATAATATCTAAATCTCATGGAAGCAATAAATTTCATTTTATATTATTTCTAAGTCCTCTAGGTTACTAGGATACTTATAATTCGAAGGTATACCCTATGAGTATTTTAGTAATTTCATTAGAACCAAATCCTATATGATCACTAAGATACTTCTATGTTAAAGGCATATAAGGGGAATAGGTTCATTTCTTTATGGTGTCATCAAGCCCATTAGGTCATAGGGATATGCATATTATCGAAAGTAAACTTTAGTGGCATTTTGGTAATTTATCTTAAAATCAAATCCTTTACGATCACCAAGTTACTTATAGTAGGGATAGGTTCATCTTTTTATAGAGTTGTAAAGTGCTTTAGGCTTACCAAGGTACTTCTACGCCAAAAGTAAAACTTAGGTACATTTTAGTAATTTATGTTAGAACCAAGTCTTATGTGATCACCGAGATACTTTTTTGTCAAAGGTATATAATAGGAATAGGTTTATTTGTTTATATAGTTTTAAATCCTTTAAGGTTACCAAGATACGTATACGTCGAAGGTACTCTTTAGGGATATTTTATTAATTTATTTTAAAACGAGTCCTTTAGGATCATTGAGATATTTTTAGGTCAAAGGTGTACCGTAGAGGACATGTTGGTCAAATCGACCAAATTTAGATCCTTAAAGTCATGTTTTGTACATTTCGTCTAAACCAAGTCTTAAGTTTTAAAAAATTGGAATTTTTGCAAATCAAGGCAATGTCTTCAATGTAAAAATAGTATGCAATTTCTCACGCCATATCAGAGAGGTTTTATGGATTATTCTAATAACGAGATATTCTTTTAAAAGTGAAAATCTGGATTTTTATAAATTTTGGAAAAATAAAAACCTTTTGATTTCCTCCCATTCTCTAGTAGACTACAAAAGATATTTTGATCATATTCCATCAGCTTTTCATTGAAGTATGAAAGAGAATGATAAAAAACTTTTTGGTTCTTCTAGTCTTCCAAAAAGGTTCAAAAGATATTTTTAATTTCAATAATATTAAAAGCCTTATTTTTCCATTCAAAATAATAAATTTATTTCGTAAAATTTAGTTTTTCATATTTGGGAATTATAATTAAATATCAAATATTGAAATGAATAAAAATCAAACTTTAAATTAACATATGATTTATTAGGTACCGATTTTCGGGCATTGCAAGAAGCTTGATCTTTCCTTGTGATTATAATCGACTCCTTAACCCTTTCATGTGATTCTAGCATCAAAGTGGACCTCAGATTTTATTTTCAAGGATTTTGTAACCCTTGAAATATAAGCTTTGATACATGACCAATCTCAGCTAGCCAAAATATATTACTGGTGACCAAGAAAAATGGTCATTTGATAATGACTATTTATAGTTAAGTTGAGTAAGTGATTTATCTTGACAACTTAGCCCCTTCACATGAAAGAAAATAAAAATTAACATTAATATGTTAATAATACCCTAAAGATGAAACACGTTTGGATGTATTTCATTATTTTGAACTAATTATTTATATATATTTGAGTTTTCATTATATCATTGCTATACTCTCCTCATTTAGATTTACATGTTAAAGTAAATGTAAACAAATATGGCTTGTTGACTATTTGTGTTTATACCATTAGAATGTTGCATATAATGGACTTTATATGCGAGAAGACAACATTCTAAATAATGTAGTCTAAATCGATAGTCCATAGTCTATGGGATTAATGTGAGCAATTAACTCATGTTAAGGTTATAATGTCATCTAAATCCAATTAGGGACATTATAATGGCTTGTCTTGGTCATTTGAGTTATTTGACTTCTAAGTAGAGACATAGACATATTACTTAGAGGTGGTGATATATTGGACTGGACCAAAATGCAATTAGTCTATTAATAAGTCTGTTTACATGGATTAATTCACTTTTAAGGTTCATTGTGTAATTACCTTACTCTTCAGTAAGTAATTGACTCCATGTCTATAACTTGTATGCTTTGACATTCCAACAGCTAAAGCGTCTCCAACTAGTAAGCTACTGATCGATTCGTTAGGCATATAACTTATACTCGATGAGAGCTTTACTTATATATATGGAATCATAGCACCCATAAAGAGTTAAGGTTATCATCTTAAAAGGCATTATATAGTATAGTGGTCATTTGTATGTCAAATGATAAATTGTTTACATGTGGTAAACAATCATGTTCACATGGAGAGTATAATGGAACTCTTGGATAAGGTGATCAAGTAGGTTAAATGGACGTTTAACTTTAAGTTGATCACAGATATCATATAAGGGTATTACACAAATGACAATGTCATTAGACTAAAAAGCTATTTATAAAGCTTACGTATATGATATATAATTGAGAGTGCAGTCTCAAGTCTTTAGTGGTACGATTCTGAGATTAATAATTGTGTGATTAATCATTCAATATAGAATAATTAATGCATAGATTATTGGAGCCTAATTATATATGTCCAATTGGTCCTTTCACTGCTCAATATAATTCGCTAACAGCTAGTTATTGATCAAAATATCCAAAGATGGAAGATTCTTAATATGTTGAAGTGGTACACTGAATTCACTCATTTTAGGAGTGTGGGCATGCTCTTTACTAAATAAATGAAAATAAATTTTGGTATTATTTATTTATAATATATATTTAATCTGATTAACAATTTCTATAGACAAGAATTAGTAATTTAAATTAATTATATTTTTCTTTTGATAAATATAAGAATTAATTTAAATTAAATAGATATGGAAAATTAATTATTTGTATTAGTTAATTTAATATATATTAAGACTTGTTTAAATATTTATTTATAAATTAAATATGGATAATATTCTAAATAAATTTAAAAAATTATTTCATTTATTTATTTTAATTTGCAATTAAATTAGTTATTTTATTATTGTTAATTTTATTTTGATAATTAGTACATACTTATTATATTCGAATAAAATTGCCATGATTTTATTTTAAATTAGAATTGAAGTTATGAAAAATTATTAGGCTAAATAAAATTAATTGTTTAAGTAGAATTAATTAGTATTTAGATTATATGGGTTAAATTCCATAAAATAAATTTAGGCCCAAATATTGTTTATGGACACAATGGTTTGGTCCAAATTATGGTTGGCACCAATACTAGGGTTGGCACTAGATATAGGTTTTATGAAATTAATAAAATAATTATTTTAATTAAAAAATTAAAATTAGGGCTACCTTGTTACATGATATAAATAAAAGGCTTATGCCTAGGCTTTTTCTTAGATCTTGAAGCCATACCTAGAGGTTTCTAATCACAATATCTCATGATTCTTAACCTGGTGGCAAAAGGTGGTCATTAAGGAGAATCAAGCCTTATGATTTTGGAGTTAATCGAGATAGAGAGTGCCCATACACTCTACCATCGGGGAATTAAAGAATAGTGGAGAATGCTAGTTGGTTGAAGCTTTCACATAGATCTAAGAATTCTTGGATGGCATCTTTAGATCTGCAACTTAGGTAACTGATGAAAATGGTTTTATTGTATATAACAACATGATTTAGTGTGATCAAATTAAAAAAAATAAAATTTAGTTTCGTATCTGATCAGTTTTTCTTACAATTGGTATCTGAGCTAGATCATGATTATGTTATATACATTAAACTTTTAATCAAAATTCTCCTTAAATAAGTATGGATTTAATTATTAGAGAGTTGGCATTCTAGGATTTCTATTATGTTGTTTATCATGATATATATTATTTTTTTCTAATCATGATCTCTTAGATTTTGGAATTAACGTATTTAGGTTTTTATCGAGTTTGTAATTAGATTTGGTCTACCTTCACCACATAGGCTTCTTTTTTTTTTTGTAATTTGTATGAAAACCTATACAAGGAAGATGAAGATCTGAAGACTATAAACTATTTTTGAATTAACCTGTTTGTTTTTTGATAATTAGAAAGCTATCAATAATCAATAGCTTATATCCCAAACCAACAACCTAATGGTGTGTAAATTTCCTGGGCATAGGTATTTGCATTAGGAAAACAAATTTCTTGGGGGTGCGAGATGCGCACCCTAAGGACAAGGCATGCCCACCCACCCTCGGGGTGGGGCGTGCACACCCAAGGGGCAGAGCATGCACACCCTAAGTGTGAGGCTCGTGCACCCCAAGGGTGCCCATGCTAGGGTGCAAGACATGTGCACCCTCAGGGATGCACACCCAAAAGTGGCCTATTGGACCATTGAGGATCGAACCCTAGTGGCAGTGATGGGCCTAATGTCAAGGTATTAGGCCTATGTGGGCTGTGACAAAGGTTAGGATTCAGACCTCAGTGGATTTTTTGAACATTACTTGTAAAAAATTCTCACAAGCAATGTGCTTGAGCTTGTAACCATTGAAGGATAGATGTTTTAATCTAGATTTTTTTTATCAGTTTATAAAGATGGTTATTTTTAAATATTTTATGGATATGAACAAACAAATTAAATGGATGGAAACTAATGCATAAATTTGGAGCAAAAAGTTTATGACCTAAAGTATGCTTTGGATGAAATTTTTGTAATCTTATTTTTTTTCTATTTTCTAGGATGGGATCATGGTTTGGTTGGTTAAATATTTTTTCCTTCTATATGTTTTATTGATGTATATGATTGATAACATGTCATATGAATAGGTGAATGCCATTCAAACTTATATTAATCATGCATATTAAAACCTTACATGTTTTTTAAAATATTGAGTACCCTAGCCATACCACTCGGTAGGTGGTCAACCACTGTTGATATACTAGATTAGATCTACTATGTCGAAAACGTGCTTAGGCATGTTTTATTTGAGATCATCCCTTAATGACTTGAATAGCGCTTAGACGAGGTTTCATAAACAATGGTTATATGCTCAAGACTAGTTTAATAATAACCTCCCTTCGGAGCTTTGTTAGTTAAACGGGTGGCCAAATAAACAGTTGTTAATATATGTCTCAACCTAGGGATATTTAAGGTAACATATATCAATTAGATGGGACCCATGTTTTCTGCTATTTGGATTATGATCATCCCTTGGTGGCTTAAGACAATAGATGCTAAAAATTACCTTTGCAATGCTACATTAT
>JBBYHM010022769.1:0-10452 GCA_038381775.1 Adansonia rubrostipa
AGAATGTGTTTATGGTGCCCAATCACCAAATGAATGGAGACTACTATGATAATCCATGTTTGACTCACTTGTTGGATGAACTTTGAAGGAAAAAGGTGGAAAGAAAAGCTTTTCTTTTAAAACCAAAGCATCAAAACCGTGTATCCTAGTGAGTAGAACTGTTTATAGTGCCCAATCACAAAAAAAATGAAAATTATTATGAGAATCCAAGTTTGTCCCACGATGGATGAACTTTGATTCTAAACAAAATGGTGCCATAAAAAGCTTTTCTAGCCTAGTCAAAGCATTAAAACCATGTATACCAATCAGGAGAATATGTTTATGGTGCCCAATCACCAAAAGAGTGGAGATTATTATGAAAATCTAAGTTTGTCCCATTTAAGGGATGAGCTTTGATTCTAAAGAAAATGGTGGAATGAAAAGTTTCTCTTGCCAAATCAAAGCATCAAAATTATGTATCCCAATGAAGAGAATGGGTTTATCATGCCCAATCACAAAATAAATGGAGACTATTACGATAATCCATGTTTGTCCCATTTGAGGGATGAACCTTTATTTTAAGGAAAATGGCAGAAAGAAAAGCTTTTCTTTCTAAACCAGAGCATCAAAATCGTGTATCCAAATGAGGAGAATATGTTTATTGTGCCTAATCGCCAAATGAATAGAGATTATTATGGTAATCCATGTTTGTCCCACCTGATGGATAAACTTTGATTTTTACAAAAAAAAGTGGAAAGAAAAGCTTTTCTTTCAAAACTGTGTATCCTAGTCAGTAGAACGTGTTTATAATGCCCAATCACAAAAAGAATGGAGATTATTATGAAATCCAAGTTTGTCCTATGATAGATGAACTTTGATTCTAAAGAAAATGGTGCAATAAAAGGGCTTCTCTTGCCTAGTCAAAGCATTAAAACCATGTATACGAACGAGGAGAATGTGTTTATGGTTGCTAATCATCGAAAGAATGGAGATTATTATGAGAATCAAAGTTTGTTCCATTTGAGGGACGAGCTTTGATTTTAAGGAAAATGGTGGAAAGAAATGCTTCTCTTGCAAAATCAAAGCATCAAAACTATGTATCTCAATGAGGAGAATATGCTTATCGTGCCTAATCACAAGATGAATGGAGACTATTATGATAATCCAAGTTTGTCCCATTTAAGGGATGAACCTTGATTCTAAGGAATATGGTGCAAAGAATGCCTTTTCATTCCAAACCAAAGCATCAAAACAGTGTATCCAAATAAGGAGAATGTATTTACGGTGCCTAATCAATAAATGAAAGGAGATTATTACTATAATCCATGTTTGTCTCACTCGATGGATGAACTTTGATTCTAAGGAAAAAGGTGGAAAGAAAAGCTTTTCTTTCAAAACCAAAGCATCAAAATAGTGTGTCCTAGTGAGTAGAATGTGTTTATAATGCCCAATCACAAAAGAATGGAGATTATAATGAGAATCCAAGTTTGTCCCATGATAGACAAACTTTGATTCTAAGGAAAATGGTGCAATAAGAAGCTTCTTTTGCCAAGTCAAGGCATTAAAACCATGTATACCAATAAGGAGAATATGTTTATGGTGCCCAATCACCGAGGAATGGAGTTTAATTTGAGAATCTAAGTTTGTTCCATTCATTTGAGGGACGAGCTTTGATTCTAAGGAAAATGGTGGAAAGAAAAGCTTCTCTTGCAAAATCAAAGCATTAAAACTATGTATCCCAACGATAAGAATGTGTTTATCGTGCCTAATCAGACAATGATTGGAGACTGTTATGGTAATCCAACTTTATCCAGTTTGGGGGATAAACCTTGATTCTAACGACAATGGTGCAAAAAAAGCCTTTTCATTTCAAACCAAAGCATCAAAGCCGTGTATCCAAATAAGGAGAATGTGCTTATAGTGCCCAATCACCAAATGAAAGGAGAGTAATATGATAATCCTAGTTTATCTCATTTGGTGGATGAACTTTGATTCTGAGGAAACAGGTGGAAAGAAAAGCTTTTCTTTCAAAACCAATGCATTAAAACCATGTGTCCTAGTGAGTAGATCGTGTTTATAGTGCCCAATCATAAAAAGAATGGAGATTATTTTGAGAAACCAAGTTTGTCCCATGGTGGATGAACTTTGATTCTAAGGAAAATAGTGCAATGAAAAGCTTCTCTTGCCAAGTCAAAAAATAAAACCATGTATACCAATGAGGAGAATATGTTTATGGTGCCAAATCACTGAAAGAATGGAGAGTATTTCAAGAATCTAAGTTTGTTTTATTTGAGGGATGAGCTTTGATTCCAAGGAAAATGGTTGAATTATAAGCTTCTCTAGCCAAACCAAAGCATTAAAACTATGCATCCCAATGAAGAGAATATGTTTATCATGCCCAATCATAAAATGAATGGAGACTATTACGATAATCCAAGGGTGTCCCATTTAAGGACGAACCTTGATTCGAAGGAAAATAGTGGACAAAAAAGCTTTTCTTTCCAAACCAAAGCATAAAAATTGTCTGTCCAAATGAGGTGAATGTGTTTATAGTGCGCAATCTCCAAATGAATGGAGATTATTACGATAATCCATGTTTGTCACACTTGATGAATAAACTATGATTCTTTGAAAAAAAGGTGAAAAGAAAAGCTTTTCTTTCAAAACCAAAGCATCAAAACTGTGTATCCTAGTGAGTAAAACTTCCTTATAGCACCCAATCATAAAAAGTGGAGATTATAATAAGAATCCAAGTTTGTCCCCTGATGGACGAACTTTGATTCTAAAGAAAATGGTGTAATGAAAAGCTTCTCTTGCCAAATCACAACATTAAAACTATGTATACCAATGAGGAGAATGTGTTTATGGTGCCCAATGACATAAGGAATAGAATTATTTCGAGAATCCAGTTTTGTCCCATTTAAGGGACGAGCTTTGATTCTAAGGAAAATGGCGAAATGAAAAGCTTCTTTTCCCAAACCAAAGCACCAAGACTGTGCATCCCAATGAAGAGAATGTGTTTATCATGCCCTACCATAAAATAAATGGAGACTATTACAATAATCCAAGTTTATCATGTTTGAGTGACGAACCTTGATTCTAAGGAAATTGGTGGACAAACAAGCTTTTCTTGCCGAACCAAGGCATCAAAATCGCGTATCCAAATAAGGTAAATGTGTTTATATTGCCCAATCACCAAATGAATTAAGGTTATTATGATAACCATGTTTGTCGCACTTGTTGAATGAACTTTGATTTTACGTAAAAAAGTGGAAAGAAAAGCTTTTCTTTCAAAACCAAAGCATCAAAACTGTGTATCCTAGTCAATAGAACTATTTATAGTGCCCAATCACAAAAAGAATTGAGATTATTATGAGAATCCAAGTTTGTCCCATGATGGACAAACTTTGATTCTAAAGAAAATGATGCAATGAAAGGCTTCTCTTACCTAGTCAAAGCATTAAAACCATGTATACCAATGAGGAGAATGTGTTTATGGTGCCCAATCATCAAAAGAGAGGAGATTATTACGAGAATCTAGGTTTGTTCCATTTGAAGGATGAGCTCTGATTCTAAGGAAAATCGTGGAATAAAAAGCTTTTCATGCCAAATCAAAGCATCAAAACTACGTATGCCAATGAAGAGAATGTGTTTATCATGCCCAATCACAAAATGAAATGAGACTATTATGATAATCCAAGTTATCCCATTTGAGGGATGAACCATGATTCTAAGGAAAATGGTGCAATGAAAGCCTTTTCATTCCAAACCAAAGCGTTAAAATCGTGTATCCAAATGAGGAGAATGTGCTAATAGTGCCCAATCACCAAATAAAATGAGAGTACTACGATAATCCTGGTTTGTCTTATTTGATGGATGAACTTCGATTCTGAGGAAAAAGGTGGAAAGAAAAGCTTTTCGTTCAAAACAAAAGCATCAAAACCGTGTATCCTAGTGAATAGAATGTGTTTATAGTGCCCAATCATAAAAAGAATGGAGACTATTATGACAATCCATGTTTGTCCTATAATGGACAAACTTTTATTCTAAAGGAAATGGTGCAAGGACAAGCTTCTCTTGCCAAGTCGAAGCCTTAAAACCATGTATACCAATGAGGAGAATGTGTTTAAGGTGCCTAATCACCGAAAGAATGGAGATTATTACAAGAATCTATGTTTATCCTATTTGAAGGATGAGCTTTGATTTTAAGGAATATAGTGGAATGAAAAGCTTCTCTAGCCAAATCAAAATATCAAAACTGTGTATCCCAATGAAGAGAATGTGTTTATCATGCCTAATCACAAAATGATGGAGACAATTACGATAATCCAAGTTTGATTTGTTTGAGGGATGAACCTTAATTCTAAGGAAAATGGTGGAAAGAAAAGCTTTTCTTTCCAAATCAGTGCATCAAAACCATGTATCCAATTAAGGAGAATGTGTTTATGTTGCCCAATCACCAAATGAATGAAGATTATTATGATAATCCATGTTTGACTCACTTGTTGGATGAATTTTGATTCTAAGGAAAAAGATGGAAAGAAAAATATTTCTTTTAAAACTAAAGCATCAAAATCGTGTATTCGAGTTAGTAGAACTGTTTATAGTGCCTAATCACAAAAAGAATGAAGATTGTTAAGAGAATCTAAGTTTGTCCCATGATGGACAAACTTTGATTCTAAAGAAAATGGTGCAATGAAAATCTTCCCTAGCGTAGTCAATGCATTAAAACCATGTATACCAAAGAAGAGAATGCGTTTATAGTGCCCAATCACCGAAAGAGTGGAGATTATTATGAGAATCTAAGTTTGTCCCTATGAAGAATGAGTTTGATTCTAAGGAAAATGATGGAATGAAAAGCTTCTCTTGCCAAATCAAAGCATCAAAACTATGCATCCTACTGAAGAGAATTTGTTTATCATGCCTAAGCACAAAATGAATGGAGCTATCATGATAATCCAAGTTTATCCTATTCTAGGTATGAACCTCGATTTTAAGGAAAATGGTGGAAAAAAAGTTTTTCTCTTCAAACCAAAGCAATAAAATCGTGTATCCAAATGAGAGGAATACGTTTTTATTGCCCAATCACCAAATGAATGGAGATTATTATGATAATCTATGTTT
This sequence comes from Adansonia rubrostipa, assembly GCA_038381775.1. Classification (NCBI taxonomy): domain Eukaryota; kingdom Viridiplantae; phylum Streptophyta; class Magnoliopsida; order Malvales; family Malvaceae; genus Adansonia; species Adansonia rubrostipa. The sequence goes on from JBBYHM010022769.1 coordinate 5,104, forward strand.
GTCTCACTTGATGGATGAACTTTGATTCTAAGGAAAAAGGTGGAAAGAAAAGCTTTTCTTTCAAAATGAAAGCATCAAAACTGTGTATCCTAGTGAGTAGAACATGATTATAATGCCCAATCACAAAAAAATGGAGATTATTGCGAGAATCCAAGTTTGTCCCATGATAGATGAACATTGATTCTAAAGAAAATGGTATAATGAAAAGCTTTTCTTGCCAAGTCAAAGCATTAAAACCATGTATACCAATGAGGGGAATGTGTTTATGGTTCCCAATCACTAAAAGAATGGAGACTAGTACCAGAATCTTAGTTTGTCCTATTCCAGGGATGAGTTTTGATTACTAAGGAAAATGGTGGAATGAAAAACTTCTCTTACCAAATCAAAGCATCAAAACTATGTATCCAAATGAAGATAATGTGCTTATCATGCCCAATCACAAAATGAATATAGACTATTAAGATAATCCAAGTTTGTCCTGATTGAGGGATGAACCTCGATTCTAAGGAATATGGTGTAATGAAAGCCTCTTCATTCTAAACCATAGCATCAAAACCATGTATCCAAATATGAATAATGTATTTATTGTGCCCAGGCACCAAATAAAAGAAGATTATTATAATAATCCATGTTTGTCTTACATGATGGATGAACTTTGATTTTAAGGAAAAAGGTGGAAAGAAAAGCTTTTCTTTTAAAACCAAAGCATCAAAACCGTGTATCCTAGTGAGTAGAATGGGTTTATAGTGCCCAATCACAAAAAGAATGGAGATTATTATGAGAATCCAAGTTTGTGCCACATTGGATGAGCTTTGATTCTAAAGAAAATAGTGCAATGAAAAGCTTCTCTTGCCTAGTCAACCCATTAAAACCATGTATGCCAATAAGGGTAATGTCTTTGTGGTTCCCAATCACCGAAAGAATGGAGATTATTATGAGAATCTAAGTTTGTCCCATTTGAGGGATGGGCTTTGATTCTAAGGAAAACGGTGGAATGAAAAGCTTCTCTTGCCAAATCAAAGCATTAAAACTGTGTATCCCAATGAAGGGAATGTGTTTATCATGCCCAATCACAAAATGAATGGAGACTATTATAGTAATCCAAGTTTATCCCATTTTAGGGATAACCTTGATTCTAAGGAATATGGTTCAGAGAAAGCCTTTTTATTCCAAACTAAAGCATCAAAACCGTGTATCCAAATAAGGAGAATGTATTTATAGTGCCCAATCACCAAATGAAATGAGATTATTACACCGACAATCTTGGTTTGTCTCACTTGATGAATAAACTTTGATTCTAAGGAAAAAGAGGGAAAAAAAAGCTTTTCTTTTAAAACCAAAGCATCAAAACCATGTATCCTAGTGAGTAGAATGCGTTTATAGTGTTTAATCATAAAAAGAATGGAGATTATTATGAGAATCCAAGTTTGTCCTATAATGGATGAACTCTCATTCCGAACAAAATGGTGCAATGAAAAACTACTCTTGCCAAGTCACAAGATTAACACCATTTATACCAATGAGAAAAATGTGTTTATGGTGCCCAATCACCCAAAGAATAGAGATTATTTTGAGAATCTAGGTTTATCCCATTTAAGGGACTGGCTTTGATTCTAAGGAAAATGGTGGAATGAAAATCAAAACATCAAAACTGTGCATCCCAATGAAGAGAATGTGTTTATCATGCCTAATCACAAAATAAATGCAGACTATTATGATAATCCAAGTTTGTCGTGTTTAAGGGATGAACCTTGATTCTAAGGAAAATAGTGGAAATAAAAGCTTTTCTCTCCAAACCAAAGCATTAAAACTATGTATCCAATTGAGGAGAACGTGTTTATGGTGCCTAATCACCAAATGAATGGAGATTATTATGATAATCCATGTTTAACTCACTTGATGGATGAATTTTGATTCGAAGAAAAAAGGTGGAAAGAAAAGCTTTTCATTTAAAACCAAAGCATCAAAATCATGTATCCTAGTGAGTGAAATGTCTTTATAGTGCCTAATCACAAAAAGAATGGTGATTATTATGAGAATCCAAGTTTGTCCCATGATGAACGATCTTTGATTCTAAAGAAAATGGTGCAATGACAGATTCTCTAGCCTAGTCAAAGCATTAAAACTATGTACACCAATAAGGAGAATGTGTTTATGGTACCCTATAACTGAAGAGTGGAGATTATTACAAGAATCTAAGTTTGTCCCATTTGAGGGATGAGCTTTGATTCTAAGGAAAATAGTGGAATGAAAAGCTTCTCTTGCCAAATCAAAGCATCAAAACTATGTATCCCAATGAAGAGAATGTGTTTATCATGCCCAAGCATAAAATGAATAGAGACTATTATGATAATCTAAGTTTGTCCTATTTGAGGGACGAACCTTGATTCTAAGGAAAATGGTAAAAAAAAGCTTTTTTTTTCCAAACTAGAGCATCAAAATTGTGTATGCAAATAAGAAGAATGTATTTATAGTGCCCAATCACCAAATGAATGGAGATTACTATGATAATCCATGTTTGTCTCACTTGATGGATGAACATTGGTTCTAAGGAAAAAAGTGGAAAAAAAACTTTCCATTAAAAATGAAAGCATCAAAATCATGCATCTTAGTGAGTAGAATGTGTTTATAATGCCCAATCACAAAAAGAATGTAGATTATTATGAGAATCCAAGTTTGTCCCATGACAGACGAACTTTAATTCTAAGGAAACTAGTGCAATGAAAAGCTTTTCTTGCCAAGTCAAAGCATGGTATACCAATAAGGGGAATGTCTTTATGGTTCCCAATCACCAAATGAGTAGAGATTATTATGACAATCTATCGTATATGCAAATGAGGAGAATGTATTTATAGTGCCCAATCACCAAATGAAAGGCAATTATTATGATAATCCATGTTTGTTTCACTTGATGGATAAACTTTGTTACTAAGGAAAAAGGTGGAAAGAAAAGCTTTCCTTTCAAAACCAAAGCATCAAAACCGTGTATCCTAGTGAGTAGAACGTGTTTATATTGCCCAATCACAAAAGGAATGCAGATTATTATGAGAATCTAAGTTTATCCCATGATGGATGAACTTTGATTCTAAAGAAAATGGTGCACTGAAAAGCCACTAAAACCATGCATTCCAATGAGGAGAATGTGTTTACGGTTCCCAATCACCAAAAGAATTGAGATTGCTATGAGAATCTAAGTTTGTCCTATTTGAGGGATGAGTTTTGATTCTAAAGAAAATGGTGGAATGAAAAGCTTCTCTTGCCAAATCAAAGCATTAAAACTGTGTATCCCAATGAAGAGAATGTGCTTATCATGCCTAATTACAAAATGAATGGAGACTATTATGATAATCCAAGGTTGTCTCATTTGAGGGATGAACCTTGATTCTATGGAATATGGTGCAAAGAAAGCCTTTTCATTCCAAACCAAAGCATTAAAATCATGTATCCAAATGAGGAGAATGTATTTATAGTGCCCAATCACCAAATGAAAGGAGATTATTACTATAATCTTGGTTTGTCTCACTTGATGGATGAACTTTAATTATAAGGAAAAAGGTTTAAAGGAAAGCTTTTCTTTCAAAACCAAAGCATCAAAACCATGTATCCTAGTGAATAGAACATGTTTATAGTGCCCAATCATAAAACGAATGGAGATTATTATGAGAATCCAAGCTTGTCCTATAATGGATGAACTTTTATTCTAAAGAAAATGGTGCAATGAAAGGCTTCTCTTGCCAAGTCAAAGCATTAAAACCTTGTATACCAATGAGGAAAATGTGTTTATGGTGCCCAACCACCGAAAGAATGGAGATTATTATGAGAATTTAGGTTTGTCTCATTTAAGGGACCAGCTTTGATTCTAAGGAAAATGGTGGAATGAAAAGCTTCTTTAGCCAAATTAAAACATCAAAACTGTGTATCCCAATGAAGAGAATGTGTTTTTCATGCCGAATCACAAAATGAATGGAGACTATTATGATAATCCAAGTTTGTCCTATTTCAGAGACGAACTATGATTCTAAGAAAAATGTTGGAAAGAAAAGCTTTTCTTTCCAAACCAAAGCATCAAAACCATGTATCCAAGTTAGAAGAATGTGTATGGTGCCCAATCACCAAATGAATGGAGATTGTTATGATAATCCATGTTTGACTGACTTGATGGATAAACTTTGATTCTGAGGAAAAAGGTAGAAAGAAAAACTTTTCTTTTAAAACCAAAGCATCAAATCGCGTATCCTATTGAGTAGAACATTTTTATAGTGCCCAATCACAAAAAGAATAGAGATTATCATGAGAACCCAATTTTGTCCCATAATGGACAAACTTTGATTCTAAAGAAAATGGTGCAACAAAAAGCTTCTCTAGCCTAGTCAAAGCATTAAAACCATGTAAACCAATGAGAAGAATGTGTTTATGGTGCCCAAACACTGAAAGAAGAGAGATTATTATGAGAATCTAAGTTTACCTTGTTTGGGGGTGAGCTTTAATTTTGAGGAAAACAGTGGAATGAAAAGCTTCTCTTGCCAAATCAAAGCATCAAAACTATGAACCCCAATGAAAAGAATGTGTTTATCCAGCCCAATCACGAAATGAATGGAGACTATTATGATAATCCAAGTTTGTCTTATTTAGGGGATGAACCTTGATTCTAAGGAAAATGGTGGAAAAAAAGCTTTTCTTTCCAAACCAAAGCATCAAAACTATGTATCCAAATGAGGAGAATGTATTTATAGCACCCAATCACCAAATGAATGGAGATTATTATGATAATCTATGTTTGTCTCACTTGATGGATGAAACTTTAATTCTAAGGAAAAAGGTGGAAAGAAAAGCATTTCTTTCAAAACGAAAGCATCAAAACCATGTATCCTAATGAGTAGAACATGTTTATAACGCCCAATCACAAAAAGAATGGAGATTATTGTGAGAATCTAAGTTTGTCCCACAAAGGATGAACTTTGATTCTAAAGAAAATGGTGCAATGAAAAGCTTTTCTTGTCAAGTCAAAGCATTAAAACAATGTATACCAATGAAGGGAATGCGTTTATGGTGCCCAATCATCGAAAAAGTGGAGATTATTACGAGAATCTAAGTTTATCCCATTTGGGGGACGAGCTTTAATTTTGAGAAAAATGGTGGAATGAAAAGCTTATCTTACCAAATCAAATCATCAAAACTATGTATCTCAATGAAGAGAATGTATTTATCATGCCCAATCACAAAATCAATGGAGACTACTATGATAATCCAAGTTTGTCCCATTTAGGGAACAAACCTTGATTCTAAGGAAAATGGTGGAAAGAAAAGCTTTTCTTTCCAAACCAAAGCATCAAAACCATGTATCCAAAT
>JBBYHM010022873.1:0-10446 GCA_038381775.1 Adansonia rubrostipa
CTATATATAGCAATGTGGACATCAAGGACCTCAGTTTAGTACCAGATTTAGTCTTCCTACCGAAATTTAAAATGCCCAAATTTGAAAAGTATGAAGGTGCCATTTGCCCTCAAACACATATTAAGAAAATGTTCATTAGGAAAATGGCTGGCTATGCCCAAAATAACAAGCTTTTGATTCACTATTTTCAAGAGAGCTTTTTAGATCTATGCTAAAAGGGTATAATGATCTAAATCGCACTCAAATTCAATGCTGGACTAACTTAGCCAATGCATTTGGTCAACAATATAAACATATGACTGAATGGGTGCTCGATAGACTAACTCTTCAAATTATGGAGAAGAAGTCCATTGAATCTTTTAAAGAATATACGCAAAGATGGAGAGATATGGCTTTTCAAGTTCAGCCTCCCTTGACTGAGAAAAAAACCACGATGCTATTCGTGAACACCTTATGTGCCCCCTATTATGACAAATTGGTGGGGAATAAAACCAAGAATTTTGTTCATGTTATTATTTCTAAAGAAATGATTGAGACACTATAAAGGCTAATAAAATCATAATTAGAGAGTTTTCTACTGGAAAGAAGCTAGGCACAAGAAAGAAAAAAGAAAAAGTTTTGTCTATTAGCTATACCAGTCAACTATACCATCATGGACTTTATTCGTATTACAAAAACCAAAGATATCAAACCCAAAATACCTGTTCGCTTAACATACCCAAAGCTCTTACTTTAACATCACTCTAAACTACCATTTCAAACCTTCTTTCATAAAACCAACCAGGACCTGAAGTTAATCCATCAGCCCAAAGAGCCAACTAACATAAATCTTGCTGTGAACCTCTTCTTTACTCTTATAAGGAAATGTTTGATAAATTTCTTGAGGCACGGTTAGTGGCTCTAATATTTTCGAAACCATATAAAGGTAATTACGCTAGCTGGTATGACCCAAATCTGCACTGCGAGCATCATGAAGTAGCAGGACATTCGATCTAAAGCTATATGGCCTTCAAGCAAAAGGTCTAAAATCTTTTCGAGAGGGGTACTTTTTGAATTGATAATGGTTCAGCACCTAATATGGCAGCAAATCCCTTATCTGATCATACCAAACCCGAGATTAATGCTCTGATTACTGAAAAAAAGAGATGTAAGAAGTCAAAAGTCTAAGAAGTTAGGACTCTAATGGAAAGAGTATGGATAATCCTAACTGAAGGCCGGATCCTTGGTCAGAATCATGGAAATATCAAAAGCCAATATGATCTTGGTGCTAACTTTTGCAATTTTTCACAAAATATCATGAAACACTTTGCAAAATTGCCTAGACTTTTTAGCCATAATCCAAAGAATAATGGACAATGATGAAATTTGGTTCACTAAACAAGTTGGACTAGAGAAAGAAAAAAATCAATTAATATGGCTAGTGAAAGATCATCCCAGCTAACCTACGACATCAGTCGCCCTCTTATCATTCATTGTAACCAATGAAAGAGCACACCGCCTAAGACTGAAGTTACTTCTAGACTCATTATGAGAGCACCAACTCCGTTCTCATATTAAAATAACAAATATGCACCATAGAAGTATGATAGTAGGGCAACAATTCTGAAGGCTGTTACAAGCCAACTGGTTGCTATCGACATAACTAGGGTAAACTATGATCTAAAAATCAGTGAAACCAGTGCTAAAACTAAGTTAAAAGGACAGATATCTAAAAAAATAACAGTTACCAAAGATATCCTAGTAATAGTATAGGAATTTATCAAAGAAAAAGAGGCTATCGAATTCTTTAAGTTTATTAAACACAATGAGCGCAGTATAGTGCAATAGTTGAAGCAACAACTAGTAAAGATTTCTATGTTGACCCTATTGATCAACTCACAAGCGTATCAAAATGCTTTGTTGAAATTGTTCAACTAGGCTTATGTACATCAAGATATTTCCATAAATAAGCTAGACACCTAGTAAATAATGCTGTTGCTGACAATTTCATTTTATTCAGTGATGATGAAATCCCACCAGGGGACAGCATTTCAATGAAAGCACTTTTTATCACAACTCACTGTAAATGGACCATATTGCCCAAAGTCCTCAATGACAATGGATCGACTTTAACTGTAATACCGCTGATCATGTTGTCTCACTTGCTAGTTGCTGTTAGTCAGATCAAGCATAGCTAGACAGTCGTTAATGCATTTGATAGGATAAAAAAATCAAGAGGACTATTTCCACCACTTTAGATATTGGCCTGTCCCATTTGAGATTGAATTTCATGTGATAGACATTTTCCTAGCATACAAATGTTTGTTGATGACTATGGATTCATTTTGTTGGGGCTGTCCCATCATCTCTGCACTAAAAAGTTAAATTCATAGTTGTTGAGAAGTTGATTATCCTATCCGAAGAAAAAAACATCATGGCCACAGCTTTTACCAAAACCCTTTATGTTGAAGCAAATGCTAAAATTAAAGAGTGCTTTTTCAGATCCTTTGAAATTATCAATGCCACCTTTATTGCAGAAGGGTTTGTAATCCCAAAACCTAAACTTTTAAAGAGCACCTCTATGGGTCTCAAGCTTACAGTTAGGAAAAGAGTCTGAGCTAAAAGTGGACGTAGGAAATGCTTGCAAGGAATAAGCCAATCCATCAATATCATCGACAAAAAAGACAAGCACAGATTGGGGTTCAGGCTAAAGTGGAGTCAAAAGAAGATATTTGAAAACAGAGCTCAGGAAAAAAAGTTAGCCCAAGCCATTTTGTCAACAATCAAGCCAGAAATCAACCTGCTACCCTTTATTGGATGAAATTTTTTGTTATTGAGGGGTTATTAATCCAAAAGCTTAAGAAAGAGAAACCAATAAAGTTATTATGGTGGTTAGCGAAGCTTTCGACAAATGTCAGGTGGCCATCATTGGAGAAAACAATAAAAAGTCAAATGATGATCATGGGATCCATCTTTATCCTCCTGGATATGTCTTAAAAATTGGACTTGTACTGAGAGAACTGTAGTGCTTAGGTCAGTTTCAAAGTAATCTTAGGAACTCATTCTGTCATCTAAGAATCTTTTTGTGAAAACTGGAAATGTCAGCTTATCATTTACAAATATGAAATGCAAATAACCTTTTTGTTTATGTCCAATTTCTTTTATACCAATATTTCTTTTCTTTCTTTACATGCACACAAATCATGTCATACATTTGTCTGCCCCTTCCTTTTCTCTTTTTGCCTTTATAGATTTCGCACTCAAGGAAAAGTGGATGATCCTAAGCACGATTCAAAGGTTAATTTTGAGTAGGCTATTTTCTTGAATGAGGTTGATTTCAAAAAAGATATTGATAATCATACTTTGCCACCCGATCTGCTAAAAAAGAATCAAGCAAGAGGATGAACAGATAATGCCTTATAAAGAATCCATGGAGGTGATAAATTTAGGGGATGATGAGGATAATAGAAAAGAAGTTAGAATAGGGATTGCCTTATGCCCATCGCTAAGGAAGAATTAATAAATTTGTTTTGGGAATTTTGAGATTTTTTGCATGGTCTTACCAAGACATGCTAAGGTTAGATAAAAAAATCATAGTCCATAAATTACCTCTAAAACCAGAATTAAAATCTGTTCTACAAAAGTTGAGAATAATGAAACCTGAAATGCTTCTAAAAATAAAAGAAGAGGTAAAAAAGTAATTCGAGACTGGATTTTTCGAGGTGGCAAAATACCTAGAATAGGTTACAAATATTTTCCTAGTTCCCAAAAGTGATAGTAAAGTCAGAATATGTGTAAACTACCAGGACCTAAATCGAGCAAGTCAAAAGATAATTTTTCTCTTCCTTATATAGATGCTTTAGTTGATAATACTATAGAGAATTGTCTATTTTCTTTCATGGATGGATTTTTAGGGTATAACCAGATAAAAATGGAGCCAAAGACACGGAAAAGACCATAATTGTCACAATGTAGGGAACTTTTTATTATAAGGTAATGTTGTTTAGACTAAAGAATGCCGAGGTAACTTATCAGAGGGTAATGGTCACCCTAGTCCATGATATGATATAAAAGGAGTTAGAGGTATATGTGGATGACATGATTGCGAAGTCACCTCAAGAGGAAGGACACGTCATGGATTTATTAAAATTGTTCAAAAAATTGAAAAAGTATCAAGTGAAATTGAATCCGACAAAATGCACTTTTGGCACAAGATTAGGCAAATGATTAGGCTTCATTATGAGTAAAAAAGGGATTGAAGTTTATTCGGATAAGATCAAAGCCATACATGAATTGCCATCCCCGCATATGCAAAAAGATGTATGAAGGGCCTTGGGGAGGTTAAATTACATTGCCAGATTCATATCCTAACTCACAGAAAAGTTTGATCCTATATTCTAGCTTTTATGAAAATAAAATCCTAGTGAATAGAATGAAGAATGCCAGAAAGCATTTGAAAAAGTTAAGCATTACATTTATAATTTGCCAGTGTTGGTGTCACCTATAATAGGACATCTTTTAATTTTGTATTTGTTAGAATTTGAGAAGTCTATGGGAGGTGTACTAGGACAACAAGATGAGAAAGGAAACAAAGAGCAAATATTTATTACCTTAGTAAAAAATTCCTTGACTATGAGGTAAATTATTCTCAAATAGAAAAGATATGTTGTACCCTAGTTTAAGCTACAAAAAGGCTCTGACAATACATGTTGTATCATACCACTTAGCTGATCACCAAAATGGACCCAATCAAGTATTTGTTCAAAGCACCAGCTTTGTCAGAAAGGATAGATAGATGGCAACTCTTGCTATCGGAATATGATATGGTTTATGCAATTCTGAAGGTAATCAAAGGAAGTGTTATTGCCAAATTCCTAGCAAGTCAGATATCAACTATTGAATTTTGACTTTTCTGATGAGGATTTAATGAATATTTTGGTAGAAGAAGAAAGAGAGCCATCGAAAGAATTAACATGGAAAATGTATTTTGATAGAGCATCAAATGATTTAAGCCATGGAATCAGGGCGATCTTGATATCTCTAGAAGGAAACTATTACCCTTTCACTGCTCGATTAGACTTTGACTGTACAAATAATGTAGCAAAATTTGAAGCATGTATTATGGGACTTCAGGCAGCTGTAGAGAGAAAAACTTAATTACTGTAAGTATATGGAGACTTAACCCTGGTGATTTATCAATTGCATGGAGAATAGGAAACTAAGGATTTGAGGATGCAACAATATAGAAAGCTGATTATAGAATTGCTTGAAGAGTTCAAGAAGATGGACTTTTGTCATCTTACCCAAGACGATAATCAAATGGAAGATGCTCTAGCCATCCTGGCTTCAATGTTTAAAGTAAATGAGGGCAAGAGGTAACGTTCATTTAGATGAGCATATACAAATCTCTTACATACTATTGCAATGTCGAAATAGAAGCAGATGGTCTTCCATGGAATCACGGTATCAAAAGATATCTTAAGGATTGAGTATACCCTGACAATGCCTGTGAGACTAACAAAAGAACTTTAAGGAGGCTGATAACGAATTTTATCCTGGATGGAGAGATTATTTACAAGAAGAGTTATGATCAAATGTTACTAAGATGTGTTGATGCTCTCGAAGCACAGTAGATATTGGAAAATATGCAAAAGGGGATTTACGGTATCCATGCGAATAGACATAAAATTGTGAGGCAAATCATGGGATTGGGTTATTTCTGATGACAATGGAGGGTGATTGTATTGAATATGCCCGAAACTATCATAAATGCCAAGTCTATGCTGAAAAGATCTATGTACCACCTTTGCCATTGCATGTCATGACTGCACCATGGCCTTTCTCCATATGGGGCATGGATGTTATTGGACCAATTACCCCTGTAGCTTTGAGCCATCATCGCTTCATCTTGGTCCCTATTGATTACTTTGCCAAATGGGTTAAAGCAGCCTCCTATACAAATGAGACAAGATTTATGATAATAAAACTTTTTAGGACTAACATCATTTGTCGATTTGGGATCCCTAAAAGAATTATAATGGTTAACACCTCCAATTTGAATAATAAATTGATTATAGAGGTGTGTACCCAGCTTAAAATTTCTCATGACAATTCAACAACATACCATCAAAAGATGAACGGAGCTATAAAGGTGGCTAATAAGAATATTAAAAGAATTATAGGGAAAATAGTAAAAACCTACAAAGAGTGGCATGAGAAGCTCTTTTTTACCCTTTTGGCTTATAGAACCTAAGTTTGAACTTTAACCAGGGCAATGCCTTATTCATTAGTCTATGGCATAAAGGTTGACTTACTAATTAAAGCGGAGACCCCTTCATTCTAGGTTTTAATGGAAACTAAGTTGGAAAAAGCTGAATGGGTTTGAGATAGTTTTAAGCAGCTAAACTCTATTGGAGAAAAAAGGCTAAAAGCTATTTAACATAGGCAGATGTACCAAAAAAGAATGATGAGAGCGCATGATAAGAAAATTCATCCTAGGAAATTCCATGAGGGAGAATTGGTACTGAGAAGAATCCTACTAGGACAAAAAGATCCTCAGGGCAAATGGGCACCTAATTAGGAATATTGTCCAAAAGACATTTTCAGGATGAGTGTTAGTATGGGTAGCGATGGATAAAGGAATTCTACAAAATCCCGTCAATTCGGCTAATGTAAAAAAATATTATGCTTAAGAAAAAAAGAGAGAAAGAAAAAAAAAAGAAAAGAAAGAGAGAAAAAATGGATAAAAACCCAAAAGGGCGTCTATTCCCAAAAAAAAGGAAATAGGTGAAAGCTTGAAAAGAGATCCATTTTAAAAAAATAGATGAAAACCCAAAAAAGGGCATATGATCAAAGGTGATATAAGATGGAGGCTTTGAGCTAAAAACCTAAAATGATGGCTCAAGCAATTAAAAGGAATGGCCAAAACATAATTTATCAAAGACTAAGTCTAAAAAGGCATAGCATGATCAGAGACATTTTTAATAGATAGATCTTAATGAAATTAAACTTTCCGTTTAGGAGAAATCTTTGAAAAAAATTGAATTAGAGATTCTATTTATCTGAAAAATATCCAAATCTCGGTTGCACTTCACCATCATTTTCAAAATAACCAATGTTATATCTTCTTTCCTTGTTGCAATTCAAGTATATATTTTCATTCTTACCTTTGTTAAATAGTCTTTTTGACCATGCTAATGTTTTTGCTAAATGATAATCAACATCTTAAGCAAATAGAAATTGATGAAAAGATGACAAGTTAATTTCTCTGCATTACTTTGAGCGAGATCAAAACATTACAAGGATTTTAGTCAATAACCTAAAGTCTTTCAGATATTTTAGGAAGAATTAAGGTGGATAAACTACATATTCCCCATCACGTTCTTTTTCTTTGGCGTGTATCAATTTGTTTTAGCTATTGATGAAAATTTTAGAAGCCATATATTCCCCATCATGCTATTTTTTTTTAGCCTGTAATGGGAAATTTTAGAGACTATATATTCCCAATCATGTTCCTCTTTTTCAACTCCAAGATGATATTGTTACATCACCTAGTTTAACTTCTCAGGAACAAGTGTATCTTATCCACAATGACCTCTAAAGATGCCTTCAAATTCAAATTCAAGCTTTGGCTCTCTCTATCAAAAAGAAAAAAGATCCTTATTGCTTTTTTAAGATGATTTCAATCTCCAAGCAGAAATATGGGCCCATTCCATCAAATAAAGAAGAAATATCTGTCATATTTTCTAAAAGCATAAATTCAACTATAAAATAAGTTGGATCAGACATTGATAAAGAAAATTAAATCATGTAAATTCGTCATATGCATTCTTCATGCATTTGCATTCATATTTGATAATTTATAGATCTTAAGTTGAATATATTATTGGAAAAAGCCTTTTTGTATGTCAATTGTTTCAGAACTAAAAGGTAAACCTCACATTCCTTCAAGCAATTCAGATATGAAGCATTTTCTCTCATTTGACTATATCGGTTCTACCTTGGTCAACCTTTTAAACCTGGGTTAAATTCTATCTTCCTTGTTTGACTGTATCAATTTTTCCCTAGTCAGCCTTCTAGACTTAGTCACCTTTGTTTTACTATAGCGGTTTCACCCTGGTCAACCCTTTAGACTTAGGCTATATCTTGGTCACCTTCGTTTGACTGTATTGGTTTTGCCCTGGTCAACCCTCAGACCGAGGTTATATCTTGTTCACCTTTATTTGACTGTATCGGCACTACCCTGGTCAACCCTTTAAACCTAGGTTTCATCTTCATCATCCTTTGTTTGACTGTATTGGTATCACCCTAGTCAACCTTTCGGACCTAAGTTACATCTTGGTCATCCTTCTTTAATTGTATTAGTTTTGCCATGGTTGATCTTCTAGACACTAGCTACATCTGGGTTATCCTTGTTTGACTGTATTAGTTTCGCCCTAGTCAATCTTTTAGACTCCAGTTACATCTTGGCATCCTCGTTTGACTATATCAGTTTTGCCCTAGTAGACCTAAGATTACATCCTGGTCACTTCCGTTCGACTATATCAGTTTTGCCTTGGTTAATCATTTAGACCTAGGATTATATCTTGCTCGCTTTTGTTTAATTGTATCAATTTTACCCTGATTAATCCTATAGACCTAAGATTATATCCTGGTCATCTTCGTTTGACTATATCAGTTTTGCCGTAGTCAACCCTTTAGACCTAGAATTATATCCTGGTCATTTTCGTTTGACTATATCGGTTTTACCTTGGTCAACCTTTTTATAACTAGGATTACATCCTATCACTTTTGTTTGATTATATTGATTTTACCCTTGGTTGTTTATTTTTAATATACATATAATTTATTTTTTCTTAAAAAAAAAAAACATTACTACCTGAATAAAATTGTATTTATTTGATCTTTGCCCTATTCTTGATTCTCAGTAATGGCCAAAGAGGGCAGTTATAAACACCTAAGTCTAAGTCCTTTTTCCAGCAACCCACTTATCCAAAACCAAGAATATAGCTGTTACCTTGATAGAAGTCAACCTCTCCCAGGTAGTTTATACATTTTTGTAACTTATTCTATCACTCATAAATGGTCGTGTTGGCACCTGATAGAAAAAGTGCCATTTGAAAACCGATCTCGGATAAAAGGATGAATATTCAAAAAGAAAATTTTGTTTTTAAATATTTTCTTGCCACATTTGGAAAATTATTCTTATAGATGATATCATGGTCAAATTTTCTATTTTTATGAATTTTTGAGATTTTTTGGTAAAGCTCAAAAAATTGATCGTCACATATTTTTACTGACACTTGTGCAATATTGCATTCCAAAAAAATAAAAATATTCAAAAAAATAAGTACTGGTATTTTTTACCACAAGGTGTCAAATTGTTAATTTTGTTAATTAATTTTGAATTTTTATAGTATGGCGAGTATTATACTCGTGAAATTATTCTAGTTAAATTTATTTTGGATTTCAAAATTTTACTTTTTCTTTAATTTTTGATAATTAATTTTTAGATAATATGTTGTATTTAATCCACTTTATATAATTTTCACTGCATTCTATAAATTTTTTTTGTTTCAAAATACGAGCTTTTCTTTATCTGTAAAATTTTTGATAGAATTTTTTTGAGTTTTAAACTTCAAAATTCTTTAAATATTTTCATTTAACTACCATCGAATTAGTTTTTCAAAATTCATTTTATTTTATGAGTTTTGTATTTTTTTGTTTTTAAGATAAGGAGTTTTCTACTTCCTAAAATTTTTCGGAAGGAATTTTTAGAGTTTAAGATTTTTAATTTTCATTAAATAATTTCATTAAATTTATATTAAGTTAGTTTTTAAAAATTAAATTTATTTTATGAGTTTTACATTTTTTTCCAAATAACAAAATTTTTTCATAAAGGTTTTCTCATAAACTTATACGAGTTTTGGATTTTAGTTGTTTTTTCTAGCACATAAGACTTCTAAAAAATTTTTCTTGTATAATTGAATACTTGACATTTTGGTAATTTTTTTTAATTTTATTTTTGGCAAAATCTTTTTAATGGGCCTAAAAATTTTAAATTTTGCAAATAGGCCTAATAAGTAATAATTTCTCAACAAGCCCAATGACCTTACCAAGCCCATTTCATTCTCTAAAAGCCTACCAAGCCTATTTTAATCTTTAATTTTTCAACAAAGTTCACTAAGCTTTTTCTTTTTTAATTTGTACTTTTATATCAATTATGTTAACTTTGAATTCAGTTTTGATATAACAAACAACTTAAGCTAAATTAATTTATACTCAACTTGGTATCTGTGTTAAAATTGAAAAATATTTTGGAAAGTACTAAGTTTGTATTTTCTCAAAAATATATGTTCCAAAATCTATATTTATACTTAGAATATTTTTGAGATATGTTTGAGTTAATATCAAGTTAATAAAAATTATTTTACAAAGGATTTTAAAGGTATGTATCAATACAATGAA
>JBBYHM010022924.1:0-10441 GCA_038381775.1 Adansonia rubrostipa
AATAATAATAATAATAATAATAATAATAATAATAATAATATTCAAAGAAGTATTTAAAATTTAGTACTAACATGCATAAACTCTCAACATTCAATGAGTTTAATTAATTAAATTAAAAAAGTGATAAATAGATGATATACTTTATTGACAATGCTTTCAAAGCTTATGATATGATTTACTTTTTAATAAATTATTATTTTATCATATATAGACTTGCTTAAGGATCAAGCTACCCACTCGGCCCAATTGGGCCTCGACTCTACTCGGAACAATGATTTTAAATTAAATAACATATATTTTATTTAAATTTAATTATAATATATATATATTAATAAAAATATTCTTTGATATGATGAATAATAATTCAAGTTTGAAAAGGTAGGTTTAGGTACATTAAATAAGGGCCTAGCCTTGGGATTTTAAAAAATTCGGGTCGCGGCCCAGCCAAACCCATGAATAGGTTTAATTACATATAAAATATAAATTAAGTTCTTAATATTTGATTAAATTATATATGGTATTAATATTTAATATTTAATATTTAATCTTTAATATTTGATTCATTTTTTATATAGTATTATCTATTATGACTTTCATATTTTATAATTTATTTTATTACTTTGCTATACTATTATCAGATTCTAATTATCATTACTTGAAATAATAATAATAATAATAATAATAATAATAATAATAATAAATAAGAAAAATATTCAAAGAAGTATTTAAAATTATATTTAAACTCTCAATAGTTAATAAGTTTACCTGATTAAATTTAAAAAATATATAAATCAATAATATACTTTATCGATAATATTTTCAAGGCTCATGATATATTTTACATTTTGATAAATTATTATTTTATCACATATAGACCTGCTCAAGGGTCGAGCTATTCACTTGACCCAATTGGGCCTGGGCTCGGGTTATTTTTAACTAGCTCGGCCCAATTGGAACAGTGATTTTAATTAAAATAATATATATTTTATTTAAATTTAATTATAAAATATATAAATATTAATAAAAAATTCTTTAATATGATGAATAGTAATCCTGGCTTAAATAAGCGGGTCTAGGCATGTTAAATAAGAGCTTAAGCTTAGAATTTTAAAAAAATTCAGGCCGCAGCTTAGCTCGACCCATGAGCAGGTTTAATCCTATATAAAATATAAATTAAATTTTAAAAATTTAATTAAATTATATATGATATTAATATTTAATATTTAATTCATTTTTGATATAGTATTATCTACTATAGCTTTCGTATTTTTTTAATTTATCTTATTATTTTGTTATACTATTAGCAAATTCTAATTATCATTATTTGAAATAATAATAATAATATTTAAAAAAGTATTTAAAATTTTACCACTAACATACACAAACTCTCAATATTTAATGAGTTTAACTAATAAAATTAAAGAAAATGTGATAAATGGATGATATACATTGTTAACAATATTTTCAAAGCTCATGATATGATTTACCTTTTAATAAATTAATATTTTATCATATATAGGCCTGTTCAAAGATCAGGCTACCCATCCAGCCCAATTGAGCCTAGGCCTGAGTTCTCATATTTTTTTATCAGACTGGCCCGACCTAGCTCGGAACAATAATTTTAAATTAATATATTTTATTTAAATTTAATTATAAAATATATAATATTAATAATTTTTTTTAATATGATGAATAATAATTCTGGCTTAAATAGGCAGGTCTGGACAAGTTAAATAAGGACATGGGCTTGGGATTTTAAAAAAATTTACAAGTTTAATCATATTTAAAATATAAATTAAGTTTTTAATATTTAATTAAATTATTAAAAGAATATTAAAATAAAATTCATAATTAAAGTTTCTGATTTATAAAAAATTATTTAATTATAATTTTTTCATATTTATTTTTAGTATTAAATTTGGGTTTGGGTTCGAGTCGAGGTTGAGTTTGGGTTCTTTTGGGTTCGAGTTATTTTAGGTTTGGATCATTTTGGGTTCAGGTTTTTTCAGGTTCAAGTCATTTCGGGTTTGGGCTATTTCGGGTTTGAGCTATTTCAGGTTCAGGCCATTGACTTTTTAGTCAAATTGAGTTTGATTCGGGTTGGAGCTTAGGTTTTTTCGAGTGGGTTTTCGGGTTTAGGTTCATTTTGCCACCTTTAGTAGGAATTTTGGGCTCATGATTGAATAAATTACAAAAATATTTAATCTAATTAAATAAAGTGTAGCGAAAAACTACAGTGATCCAAATCTCAGCAAAGTCTGGCCTTATGCAATTATCGTATTTAAAAAATTAACAAAATAACATAAAGATGCAATGTAAGTAGTAAACATAGAAATAGTTGGACTTCTCTACAAATCTATAGAAAGGGACTTAAATGTAGTAAAAATATATTAAAGTTTAATGAAATTAAATCAATCATTACTTGACTTTCAAATATTGTAATTTGAAGTTAAATCTAATCTGATAGATCCCTGAAGAGTGACGGCTAGGCTCCCTGATAGGATCTCTAAGGTCATGAGCAACACATGCATCTTGCCTCTAATAGTTATCCACATAGATGATTGTAAGAGCCTTCACATGGTTTAATGGTTCTCCGGTGATAGCCAGAAAGCTCATTGAGCCTTAACCAAAAGGTAACTGCAAATTATTTCTTCCTTACACAATCCAAAAAACTTTTCGAAACAATGTTTATGGTATAAGAAAGGGAAGAATGGCATCTTTTGGAAGGCAGGAAAGTGAAGGCCAGATGGTTTTTCCCTTGCAAGGGTGGCAACACTAGAGAGAATTAAATAGAATTTTTACTCTCACTTTTCAAAGTGTCTGAATAATGTCTAGTTTCATTAGACCAATTCTACTATACTTCGCCAAAATTTACCTTGATCTAGTCAAGGATAAGTTTTGATCAAGTTCAATTACTTCTCAAAGTGAAACTCTTTCTCTTTTACGAAGTCTAATTTGATCAAATGATTTTCCTATGTTGGCTGAATCTAGTACATATCAAGGGCAAAATATTTCAGCCTAAGCACAATGAATAGGTTCCAAAACTCATCTAGGTGTGCCACGGGTACATAGTAAGGATGGTTCCTTTAGAGTTTTAATTCATCAAATTAAACTCTTATTTTATCTCAATAAATTACTTTAATTTATCTTTTATAATTGTCAAATAATTACAAATATAAGATAAATAAAAAGAAACCCAATTCTGCTAAGCTAGCTATCCCTTTATCAATTTTATATTTATAAAATTTATATTTAATTAAAAAACAATTTTAATTCAATAATAATCTTGTTTAATACTAATTATCTAAATAATTAATATATCACAAGGTTATCCAAAGGATAATCGGCCAAGACATTATCTGCGTAGGTATGGTATATTTTAATTTGGACATCATCTGGATAAGACAATCTTATTTTCCATAACTTAAAAAGATAACAAAAATTTAGATTTCATAAATCTAATTTTTATGTCTTAAATTAAATCTTAATTGAACCTTTTTAGTTAAGTCCTTCATTAAATTACCTTTTATTTAATTAAGTAAAACTTAATTAAATCTAGAATTTAATTCAACAATTCTAACTTATTGTATGTGACCCATTAGGTTCCCAACATGTTTGCATTAAACAAAATTAATCTCATTAATCATGTCCATAGATAAAGAGTGAGATCTTGTAACCCATCATGAGCACCGAAATATTGAAAAGTCAATATGACCTTCTCGAAACCTTTAGTACATCCTTTTACTATATAACCTAGAATGAGCATGCATATGGTTCAGTGTCTACTCATGCTTCAATCTATATTAGATCTTTCAATTCATGATTAACGGTCATGAATCTATGGGAAACAATTCCTTATAATTCACTATGCCCTGGCTAAAAACTTTAATCTTATTAACCATAGTAAAGATCATTCCGGATACATCTCCAATGTCAATGAGTGGTGAATCCTCTATGGATTACTCATTAATCTACCATATGCTTCATGCCATACCTAAAATAATTGTACCATAAACATCCATCTATTGTAGACCTATTTGTGAGGGAATTAAAGCATGACACCCATGGTATCATAAGTCTGAGTACGATTATACATGACTGGCACATTAGAACATATTCCACAGACATTTGAGTGATTAATACCAAATGGAGTTCTTATACGAGCCATTTTTACTGAATGTGTTTCCACAAAATATCACTTATGTGTTACACCTAAGTATCTCTATACTTTAACTCATGAGATCAAAGTGGCGTGCATCAAATGCATGGAGTCTTAACATATAATAGTCTTTGTGCATTGTTAATGCCCTTTCTTGACAATATGATGACTAGGAATATTTTTAGAAACACAGCTTTGATGCATAAAGATCTCATTATCATAACTCTTTACATACTTTGCAAGGCCATTGTGTTTCATGGGATTTATCTAATTAGTGCTTTCATGATAGTCAATCATACCACTAACATAAAGGAAAACCTTGTGTTACTTTAGCTAGTAATTGGTATGCAATTAATTGACTGTATATCTTTTTTATTTCAATCTCATCGATTCAATTGCATACACTAACATCTCCCTATTGCACTTGAAACAATCATTGCTTTTACTGGTTGAATGGAGAATATGTTTATTCATATGTGATAATCTCTATTATTAAGTAACTAAATTGTTTGGACTACAATGAGACCTTAATTCTAATAACATGGCATAGTTATCTTATAACTATAGGAATCAACTGATTAGCTTGATAGCTAATGATCCAAAACTAATCATTTTCAAAAGCCTAAAATGAAATAATTTGTTTGATGGCCCATGGGTATAAATATGTAACCTTTACTTTGGAACCTTTCCAAAATTGCTTCAAAGTGTTAGTACTTGTTGTCACTTAATCATGATTATTAACTTTCAATAACTCATGTTCATTCCCACTAAATCCTACATGTGTAAGATTCTTGTATGGAATTCAAAATCTCATTCTGAATTTCAATTTGATTTGGGCCTTTGACATATGTAATATGTTTAATTGATATAAACTGTATGATAAATAGTGTTTGTAGAATAATTCTATTCTGATTTTATTAAGCTGAGGAAATTAAAAGTAGCATGGCATCCATATGCTAGCAATAATAGACATATATTCACAACATTACCTAAAAAAATCATCTTAATCGGCCCATAATAGTTGAAATAAAATAAAACATCCAATGTTTGAAAAATAATAAATCATAAATCAAAGTTCTCAGTAACTCTCATAATCAGGGCAACAAGCTTGATCATCATCAACTAGGTTGCTTCCTTGTCCTTAGTCCATCATAATTAAGCTTTCTTCTTCTCATTGTCTTTGGTCCCTATAATATATCAAACATATTTAGTACCAACAACCGGGTACCATATACCAAAAGAAAGCAAATGATTTCAAGGTTTATACCTTAAATGGAAACTTCTTTCATTTTTTTCCCTTGACTGTCTTAAGGTACTCTTTGTAGTTCGTCTCCTAATGACTAGCCTTTCGCAGTGATAGCAAGTTCCTTTGTGCATTCCCTCTTTAGCCTTTAACTCACTATTTGATTTCAAACTAATTAAGCTAGGAGACATCTTTCATTTAGATTTCTTCTTCTTCTTAATAGTCTTAGAGGAAGAAGCAATCAAGTGGATAACCTTCTCATTGGTGATGGAATTCTCTACCATAATCAATATGTTTAGTAAACCCGAGAAGGTTGTGTGAAGATGATTCATGTTAAGGTTCAACACAAACTAGGCAAAACTTGAAGGTAGAGAGGAAGAACAGATCATTGACAACGCATGATCCATTATCTAACCCAACTGTTCAAGAAATGTGATCCATCATATTATTTTTACCATATGAGTCCTCATTGGGTACCTTTTAACATCTTAGTATGTAATAATTCATTTCAGATGTTGAACTTCTCAGTGCATCTTTCCTTATTGAAAATTTTCTAAGGTTCAGGATGATGTCTTGAGCTCCTATAGTCTTATGTTGCTTTTGGAGGTCAAATGCCATGTTGGCTAGCATCATACATGCAACCTACTTGAATCTTTTTTAAAATTCCTATAAGTAGCCCAGACTTCCTTAAAAGCATTAGCGGAAGGCTCATCGGGGATGGGTTCCTCAAGGACAAATGCCTTCTTTTCTTGTTTAAAATAATTTTAAGATTACAGAACCAATTAATAAAATTTGGCCCATTAAACTTGTTAGCATTAAGTATGCTATGTAATGATAAGTTCATAGTCATTTTCACTTGTTTATAGCTTATATGAATAGAAACATGCTTGGTGTCAATTATGTGCAATGGGTAATTGGTAACCTAGGTTTTAATAATATAATGATTATTCTCATTTTTGTTAAAATTATAGCCATCAACTGTAATACGAGAAGTTCAACATTTGGATCTTTTTAATGAGCTAGGACTCTTTTTATCCTTGCATGACCTTGAGTGACTTAGCCAACGATGTAAAAACTAGTTGAGAAGGTAACGTAACATACCAATTGCATCTTTACACAACTTCTAGATCAATTAAGTGGCAACTTTGCTAAAATGCATCATATGTATTTCGCCTTGCCACCATCTCCAAAGCCATGGTGTCAAGTTGTATGCATGTGGACAACATAGCCTTGAGTAAGACGCATTTTTCATAGCTCAAGCAGTTCAGGTGGCAGGCACCTTGAGTGACTCAACAAATCTTCTATGGCTAGAACTCAAGTATCTTGTTATGAACAATGGAAGGCAACTGATCATGCTTAAGCATGGACTTAATATTTTGGAAGGGATTTTTAATTAATATTTAGGTCTCATTGATTTACGTTTGATTACATGATATTCGCATTTATTTGATCATTCATATATATGCATATATATATATATATATATATATATAAAAACAAACAAAATAAATCTAATGCATGCAATTTGCTAAGTTGTTATATACTGTAATCTAAACTAGTTTCCTTGAGCCCTTAGTAAAAGAGGTGGTCAATTTCCTAGGGATACCATACATACACTTCATAAGTCTTGATGGTGTCGTAATGTGTTGAATGTGAATTCGACACACCAGACTTAAATCGGTAATATATTTTCATATTAGGATGGGACTTAATTGTCAAATGAATCACTCATCCAACTTAACCCTAAATGGTCATTAAAAAATGACCAAATAACTTAGAGTTGCCACCAATCTAGTTTTAGCTAGATGAGATTGGTCACCTATTAAAGCTCATATTTTAAGGGTTACAAAACCATCAAAAACAAGCCTCGAAGTCTATGTTTGTACCAGAGTTCAGGTGAAAGGGTTCGAGAGTCAATTATAATCAAATGTAAGGATCGATCCCTTTCATGATGCCTGAAAATTGATACCTCTTAATTACTTGTTAGCTAAACTCTCAATTATGGTCGGTTTTAATTGTTTTGATGCTTAATTATAATTCCCCAGTTTTTGAAATCATTTATAATTAATATTATTTTCTCATTTTAAGTAGATTGAATTTTTATATTTTTTGAAAATCAAAATATTTTTTGCATCCCTCTGGAAAACCTAGAGGAATACCAAAGTTTTATACTTTTTTGGGACAATTGAAAATTTTGATTTACTTGTTTAACTAAGGTATTCCTTTGTATAAAATAATTGATAGGTGACTTTGATATACTAAAAGCACACCTATGAACTATTTTAACTTAGGGATACTGTCTTGATTTTTTAAAATATTATATTATAATTAACATATAAGCATATTAAGTTAAAAACATAATATCATTAAAATGACTCCAAAGTCCATGCATAAAATTACACAATGATCCTTTGATTGTAGAAAATAATCTAAATGGACCTAGCATGCATGGACATTATGGAATGGTCCCTAAATCATAAAAATCATTTAAAGGCATGAAATTTTTGCATAATAATTCTTAAGTCATAGAAAATGTTTTAAATATCTTTAAAATTTATGAAATTTGCATGAAAGTCCTTAGATTATGGAGGATGACCTAAACGACATCAAATTTCATGAAATTACATCAAAGTCCCGAGATCATGGAAAATAACCTAAACGACATTAAAATGAATGAAATGACATAAAAGTCCCTAAGTCATAGAAAGTGACTAAATGACATCAAAGTTCATGAAATTGCATCAAAGTTCCTAGATCATGAAAAATAAACGTAAAATTCCCTAAGTCATAGTAAATGACTAAATGACATCAAAGTTTATGAAATTGCACCAAAATCCCTAGATCATGGAAAATGACCTAAATGACATTAAAATTCATGAAATGGCATAAAAATCCTAATAATATCAAAGTTCATAAAATTGCACCAAAGTCCTTAGATCATGGAAAATGGCCCAAATGACATTGAAATGCATGAAATGACATAAAAGTCCCTAGGTCATGGAAAATGACTAAATGACATCAAAGTTAATTAAATTGCACCAAAATACCTAGATTATGGAAAATGACCTAAATGACATTAAAATGCATGAAATGACATAAAAGTCCCTAGATTATAGAAAATGACTAAATGACATCAAAGTTCACAAAATTCACCAAAGTCCCTAGTCTTGGAAGTGGCCTAAATGACATATGAAAAAAAAAGTAAGTTAAGGAAAATGACATAGAAATACATGGAAGTTAAAATATGGACCTTAATATGCATGAAATCATTATAGGAAAATTACAAGATGGTCCCTAAAAGTTTTTAACACTACTAAATACATCTCTAAACATCATTTTTTAGTAATAATCATGCACATTGCATCATAAATGATTTTATTTTCAAACACCATATTAACATGGACATAAATGGATTTACAAATATACATAATAATGTTATCATAATCATGGTGTATTAATGGAAAATGCATGGACATGTAGATCATGATAGTACTGCACTTAGATACTATAAAATTCATGCATCATTCTCATCGTGAAACATAAACAACATAAGACTAAAATTATACCAAAATATGGAAGAACATGTAAGGAAAACTTTCATGAAACCAAAAAAATTAACATAAAACGTGTGACAAACAAATTTTCTTCATGGAAACTTGGTTATTACAGAACTTTTAACAAACAGCACCAAAGAATAACAAGATGTAGGGATTTAAAGTCATATATCAAGATTTGGCTATAACTTGGTTTATACACCTTGGCGTAAATCATCCCCTAAGCATAGCTCAGGATTATCAAGCTCACATAAAAGAGAAAAGAAGATGCAAAACAAAGATAAAAGATGAAAGAAAACAACTTTATGTAGAAACTTAATGCTATCAATTTTTCTTTCTCTCTTTTTTTTCCTTTTTTTTGCTCTCTGGTTTTGCTCAACCGTAGAACTGGAGGATCCACCTTAATGAATGTCCCCAAAGGTGTTTTAACCCCCTTTTGGCTGATCATCTTATCCCCATGCAAGTTTAGCACATTTTGACAACTCAACCAAGTTTGCTTGTAAGCAATCTCTCTACAGGGTTAGGTGGTTTGTTCAAAGGCTGAAATTATTCTAATGGAGCATGTTTTTACTTGAGTTTGGTGGATAACCTCAACTACATGCCCTTAAAGGAAACCTTCACGCCAAATGGCCATATCTTGGCTCTATATAGGAAAAATCTTTTAAAACTCAAAATATCCATCTATTGAAATTTAGTTGAATTAGACTCAAAATAGTCAGAAAATAACCAAACTAGATGCCATGTAGTTTCTAATCATGATTAAAGTATTAATCTCATTTATCCTAAGCTCATTCATGCTTTAATGATTTAATCATGTGAGTGGTTCTCATGCTTATGTTTTAATGTAAAAATATTTGTGGAGGTCCTCTTGTATGGTTATGAATGATCTAAGGCCACTAGAAAAAGAAATATAAGAAAAATTAGCTGAAAAAACTTATTGGTGGTGAAACTTTTCATTGCAGTATTGATATTTTATTGTTTATATCAACGCAGGTGCTTCCAAAACAAAAAAAAAATCTTTGAAAAACATGGCATTGTATTAATATAATATGGCCTTGTATTGATACAATAAGCATCGTATCGATACAATATGGTCTTGTATCGATGCAATGCATGCTTCAGCCCTAGAATGACTAAAACTTGATGATGTATCGGTACATCTTTGTGAATTTTATGAAAATGCCATTTTTTTACATCCTAAAGGTTTTTAATTGGTCAAATTGGTCCTTAGACATTTCAAACCTTCCTACAATCCCTTTTTGTTCTTTTATTCTTCATTACTATTTATTCTTGGCTTTCTAACCAAGTCCCAAGCTGTCAAAAATTGGTTAGGGATGAGAGAGGCATGTTTATCTCACCTGGGTCTCAGATTAAGCTTCACTTGCTTTAAAGGGGCCTAGACAAAATTATTTGTCTACATATAGTGATGTCTTTGCTCTTTATTTTGGTGCCATATTTTTTACATCTTGAAATTTACAAAATTCC
>JBBYHM010022988.1:0-10437 GCA_038381775.1 Adansonia rubrostipa
TAAATTAAAAGAAGTAAAAACCTATAAAATTATTATTTATTTTTCTTAATTCATATCATTTGTAAGTTATTAAATATTGATATATATATATAATAGATATATTTAATTTTATTTATTTTTTATATATTTAGATATCATATTCAAATAATTATTAAATATGTGAAAGATATTATTTTTTTAAAATAAAAAGTTCAAATAACGTCAGTAATCAAACAGTTTGATTGTGGAACAAAATAGCATCGATCGCTCGTATAAATCTCCATCTCTTTTTTTCTTATGTCAACATCTCCATGAAATTTCCTAGCTGAGACGCGGGAGTCAATGGCCGCTAAATTACTTCTCTCACTTTAAATCTTCTTTAAATATCCTAGTAACAGTTCACTAAAAAAAAAAAAAAGGCTTTTTGCCATGGTATTTATCATGAAAATACTAACAAAACTCGTGATTAAAACAAGTTGGGATGAAATTTGTGATAAAAAATTTTCGTTGCCAAATCAACGTCGTAAAGTTTAGCGATGAAAAAATGTGATTTTTCTTCACTGATAAGCAACAATGATTTCTGCAGCAAAATTTGTTGCTAATTAGTCATGAAATATTCATTAAAAAAATTCATCAAAAATTAGGGATAAATTATTTCACTGAAAATTTTATTACAAATTAGCGATAAATTTATTCATCGCAAAAATTATTACTGTTCAGTAATAAAAATATACATCACTAATTAGCAATGATATTGGCTACGAATTTTGAAATGAAAATCTAGCAGTGAATTTAGTAACAGTTATTGTCCAAGGATAAACTTAGCCATGAATTTTTATTAATTGATGAATATATTTATAATATACCTTTCGCGATGAATTTTGCGACAACTATTGTTCATGGACAAACTTAGCAATGAATTTTTATGATATAACGAAATTATTTTTTTATTTTCTATTTTAAAATCTAATTGAGAAAAAAATTAATTTATAAAATTTATATTTAACATCGATTAAGTATTTAATAATATTAAAATAAAAATTCCTTCCTTTTAATGAAGTCAATATCATTGTATACTATCATAAAAGAATAGATTACGCGACATGTTCATAAATCCAATTGATGAATGTGAAGTATGAAATGACATGAAATGCCATACCATTGAAAACATGATTTTTTTTTTTTTTTTGTGTGTGTACAATGCCACGAACGGTAAGGATCCTACTAAATAAATGCAAAATGCAATGAGAAGAATGAGGAAAAGAAGATAAATTCGTTTTTTAACAAAACCTAAATTTTTAAATTTTGTTCTATTATTTTATTTAACCAAAGGCAAAAATTAGCGACTTGATTTCTAGATTTATTGATAAACTGGTTCCAACAGAAATAAGGGCAATTTTTAATTGAATTTGCCAATAACAGGCCAAAAGTATTCCTTATAAAATAAATAGAAAAGTATTATTCCAAAAAAAAGAAAAGTTTGACAAAGATATTTTCTTCCTTTCTTTTAAAAAAATATACTACATATAATTCCTAAGACGCCAACTTCTGATTTGCATTTCGGCACCAAGGAGCAGGCTTTTTTGGGCAATAAATTTTGGTGCCCCAATTCTTTACTACTTGCAGTCAAAAGATAATTTAATATTATAATAATAAATACAACGAGTATATTTAAATATAATTAATATAATATTTTTAATATAAATTATATTTATATTTATAATTTTAATTATTTAATAATTTAAATTGTATTTATATTTATATAACTAATATAAAAAATGTAAAATAGGAGCACTAACTAATAATCAAATCTCTTTAGATGTACATTTGTTTTTTTAAAAAAATTGGTCAAACAAATATTTTCTGTAATTTTCATGGAAAAGCAGCTAGGAAATATCTGCACCTGATCTCCAAACAGCCCTTAGAAATTTAAGCAAGCAAATACTAGCTCGTAAACCAATATTATAATAAGATACCCTTGTTTTAACTTATGGCATATGTTCCTGAAAAGTATAAAATGTGTGGGCGGCGGAGTAAACCAAACAGTTAAATAATAAGTCACTTTGAGTTCATGATCAATGTTTAGGAGTTTGAGTTTCTAGCTAATCTAAGCTAGGTCCTAATAAATCTAGGGATCTTAAAAAAGGAAACCATGGAACAATAGCGTTGGCAAAGCAGGCTCAAGCCTGAAAACCTGTTCGAGTTGATCTGAGATCAAATTCAGTCTAATCTAAATTAATTTAAAAATTTAAAAGTCATAATTTAAAAATATTAATTTAAAAAAAATTGAAATTGAAAAAACTTAAATTCAAAAAAATCTGAAATTAAAAAAGCCTGAAACCCATAAAACCTTTAATCTATTACAATCCGAGTTTAAGACTGATTTGATCCGAAACTTGTAACAAACCAAAACCCAAGCCCAAGACCGATCTGATTCGAGCTCGACACTGATCTGTTTTGAAACTTGTAAAAAATTAAAAAAGCAGTAAACTATAATTATATGATTTTACTTAAAATAAAATATATAAACGATAAATAAAATATTTTGTTTATGAAAATATATTTGTAATTATTATACAATTATATCAATAGTGTATTATTGAATAAAAAATTATAGTGAATTTTTAAATTGGATTTAACTTAAAGCATATTAACTATAAATTTCAAGTATCTTTGAGTTATGTCCATTTTATATTTACAATAATTAAGCATAAAAAATAACAAATAATTTTATTAGTTTAACAGTTAATTGATTGATTCTATTGTAAGTAAAAATAATCTTGTATAATATACTATTATACTTATTTCACATTTAAATTTAAATTTTAATATAATAATAATTTAAATATACAAAAATATCATATAATTTAAACGAATAATTGAATTCGATGTTTTTTGTAACACTAACACTAATAATAATAATAATAATGATGATGATGATGATGATAATACTATTAACAAAATTAGCTTTGAATCATTCTTTTAGTGTTTAAATGTATAAAAATATCTAGATTATTTAAAATAAAAGAACATTGTCTTATAAATAAAAATATGAAAATTAAAAAACAGTTAAATAACTTAATTAAATACATTTAACAAAATATAATTAAACAAAATATATTCTTACAAAAGATATTTAAACAATTAATATTTATACAGTAATATAATAACATGAAGTATACGGTAACTTTACAAACTTAAATATTAATAAATATAGTATGTATTACACGTACTAAATATGAGGTATATGTATTAATAGTATAATTTAATAATATCAATTAATTCTTCTATAGCAATACAGTAACATGAAGTATATTATAACTATATAAAATCAAATATTATAATATGCATAAATAATACATATAACATATTGTTCTTAATCATATATTAATTTTATAAATAGATCCATGTGTAGAAGGAGAAAAACTTCAACCAATCATAAATTGTCACGTGCAAATTGAAATTTATTTTAATTACGAAATTATCAATTAAATTTTAAATCACTATGTGCAGTCAATGACATCATATCTGATGACATCATAAATAGATATTTATCTTTAATTAAATTAAAATTAATTTAGAATTTTATCTCTAATTAAATTAAAATTAATTTAAAGATAAATAAAAGAATTTTATCTTTAATTAAATTAAATTAATTAAGAGATTATTGATCAAGATAAGTTTTTTTAAAGAAGTTATATTCTTAAAAACTCTCCTTGTTGGCACTATAAAAAGGGACCTCCACCAAAGCCATTCAACACAATTGACGAGCCTAAAAAGAAAAAGCAAATTTTAAAGATTCAAGTTCTCTCAAAGTCTTAAGAAGTTTTCTCTCAAGAACACGATGAACGCTGCTCCCATTCTTTAGGAAGTTGCTCTCTGATCCAGTTTCAGTGACAAAAAAGAGTTGAATCTCGTTTATCAAGATCAAGTCTAGAAGACCCTTGAAGTGGACCTCATCGATTCAAGATCATGTCTGAAAATCCTTAGATCAAAGTTTTTGATGAAGAAAAGAATCAAAGAATTTTTTATTTTAAAGAATATCTAGATATTGTAACTCAAGTCTGATAAATAAAGTTAATTTATTTGTCTCCAAATTTTTCTTGTCATATTTTCGATACAAAATTTATGTGCCCAAAATTTGGCATGCTTGGTGACAAAATCTCCGCCTTTCATCTTTTTTCTTCAAAATTCAAGTTATCAAGTTATAATGGTTCCCAAGAAGAACCTTGTCAATAAACCAACTTTCAAACTTACTCGAGCTGATCTTGCAACCTACCCTACTTTATCAGTAGGCATGGATATCCCTGATTATCCCTACAGTACTAGGGTGAAGACTAAATCTCTTTTTGAACTTTATGATCCAACTTCTCTAGTGCTTAAGCAAAATCCATTCTTTAAGACTTCTTCAAGTCAAGATTTTGAAGAAGTTCCTGTTGAACAACTTATTCTAGATTAAGTCTAAATCACCAAAAATATCCAAGAAGCAAGATATCTATTCAGGCATTAGCTCTAAATCACAATCTCCTTTAAAATCAAACTTTAGAGCAATGAATGTTATGAAAATTGGCACCACATCACTTAAAGAGCAAATTGCAATTTTGGCAAAGTTTGTCGAGACTCTCGCAGCAAGTGTCAGAGAAAAAGATGAGCAAATTGCCTTCTTGATGGATAAGATGGCCACTTTCACTAGAAAAAAATTAGTAGCCTTAGGTGAAAATAGCCAATCAAACCTTCAAAATGATAACATTGAAGATCTTATGGAGTCAGAGCAAAAGATTAGTGAAGTAGTCACAACAAATCAATTCAAAGATCTTATCAAAGAAGCTATTAAAGATCAAGTTGATAATGCCACTCAACCTTCATAAACATATGCAAAGCCATACTCTCCAAGGATTGATCATTTGAGGATGCCTGAAAATTATCAACCTCCAAAGTTTTAGCAGTTTGACAGGAAAAAAAATCCATACCAACATGTTGGCATTTCATGGAGACTTGTAATAATGTTGGAACCTACTAAAATCTTATGATAAAATATTTTTTTGATCCTTGAAAGATAATGCTTTTGATTAGTATACAGATTTAAAGCCTATAATGATTGATAGCTGGAAACAACATGAGCAAGAATTCCTCAATCGGTTCTACAGCACTAGTTGATCGTCAACATGATCAAGCTCACTAGCTCATGCCAATGGAAAGATGAACCAATAATCGATTATATCTATAGGTGGAAGAATTTGAGCCTTAACTATAATGAAAGATTGTCTGAGTCATCTGCCCTTGACATGTGTATATAGGGATGAATTGAGGCTTAAACTACATTTTTCAAGGCATTAAATCTTAGACCTTTGAAATGGTAGTTATTCATACTCATGACATTGAGCTAAATATGTCATCTTCTAGAAATTAAGAGCCTCTTATGCAAGAGCTGAAAAAAAGGAAAGGGAAAGGAAAAGCAAGACGCTTAAAAAGAGGGTAAAACTTTTGCTAATAAAAGAGAAAACAAATATTCAATGGCTGTGAATACCAAACCTCCTAAGTTCTCTCCTAAGTCAAAACAAGCTTAAGAAGTAAAACCTACGCATACCAAAAACGAAGGCAAAGCTAAAGTCATCTTAAAAGAAAGACAAGAAAAGAAGTACCATTTTCCCTTATTCTAATGTTACTAGTATATTAGAAAAACTTATAAAGACTAAGCTGATTCAATTACCAAAAATGAAGCGGCCTAAAAAAGCTAAAAAGTTAATGATCACAACTATTGCAAATATTATTGATTAGTTAGCCACCCCTTGAAAAAATGTTTTATCTTGAAAGACAAAATCATGGCCCTTTAAGAAGAAGGGAAAATTGAATTTAAAGAAAAAATGATGTCAACGAACATCACCTCAATCATTATAGTTCCTAATTCTAATTTCTTGGATAGAACCATAAAGTTTGGTTCTTTTGATCCTATTAGACTCCCTTCAAACACAAGTACAACGGTAGCTCTCTAAGAGAATGAGGGTTAATCATCTGTTATAGGAAGCAAATAAGGTTAAAGATGGTTGGACATTAGTCGTACCTTGAAAATGTAAAAAGCAAAACCTTTCAAAGCCTGTGAAGGTCCCCATAAATGCTAAGATGATCGAATGGCAATTTAAAGCTCCAAAACCCAAAATGCCTTAGATAAAAATGGGGTCATCTAAGCATAAAAATTTGACTTGAAAAAGATTTGGAAGATCAATCACTTTAAATGAATGCATGCCAATCCAATTTAGAAATGAAGATTTGCTCCTTATGAGTTGTTACAATATTGATGGTAATGAAGAACTTAAAGATGAAGACAACATGGATACAGTCATGGTTGGAGCTAGAGATCATTTTTCTGGCTCAAACATAGCTTTTCTGATAAAGATTTATTGCAAGGATCCACTTCTCATAATCGACCAATGTTCATTGTAGGATTTGCTTGTGAACAAAAAATAAACAGGATTTTGGTGGACGATGGTTCTGCAATCAATATACTCATTTTAAATACAATAAAAGAATTAGGAGTTCCCTTAGATGAAATGTTTCAAATTCGTATGGTGATTCAAGGATTCAACTAAGGGGGCAAAGAGATCTTAGAAAGCTTAGACTTTAACTTCTCATTGAAGATATGGAGTCCTATCCATTTTTTTCATGTGATTGATGCCAAAACAATGTTTAACATGTTATTAGGATGACCATGATACATCAAAATGGTGTGGTCTCCTTCATTCTTCATCAATTCTTCAAGTACTGCAGAAATGATTAAGTCAAGATGATTATTACTGATGCCAAACCATTTACCTCAACTGAGGCTCATTTTGCAGATGCCGAGTTTTATGTAGAAGGTGCTTTCATTGAAGAAGTAATGTCTACTTCCATGAAAGAATTGAAGCAAAAGGAAAAGAACTTCATTCCTTCGACCAACGAAAATAAAATTAGTTAAGGTTTAAAGAATTTAACTCTTCTCCTCACTAACTTGGAAGACTCAACAATTTTTAAAACCCCTTGAGAAAGGTATATTAGGCCAGTGGAGTAACCTCTCATCGAACAACAAGATCATTCTTCCCATCGAGCTAAAGGTTTTGATCCTAATATCTATAGACTACTTGTTAAAGCTGGATATAAATAAAAGGATGATGTTAAATTGGAAAAAAAACCTAGCAATGCAAAGTCACGAAGTCCAATCAAGGTTTTTCAAGTCTAGCAAAAAAAAATTAATCAAGTTGAAACCTTTAATAATGGAGTTGGATTTTCTCCTTTAAAATTGAAGATTCATAAAGAAACTTCAATATGTATAAATATAAAGGAAATTTCTGAGGAATAAAAAGATTCAGTAAAGTTACTGAGACCTTTAGTGTTTAGTCATTTAGGAACACGCTTAGGTTAAGTCTTAGTGTTTGACTGTTTGAGTATTCAATCACCTCTAAGGTCAATGTTTGAATGGATAAAGCCAAAATTTGATAAGGCTTCTATAAGTGAGTTAATGCGCATTCATGCAAGGCTAAAAAGTCCAAACTCCAAAAAAGACAACCATAGTCAAAAAAGAAAAACCTCAACCTTATTTTCATAACAAAATTTCTCCTCGAATAAAAAGACAAAGCAAGTGAAAAGTAACTACTAGTGAAGTTTTAAAGGCTAAAAAGCACAAAGTGGTGATAACTAAGTGGGTTTTATCTTTAAAGAAAAAAAAGCTTGAAGAAATAGAAATAGTTGCTTCTCATCATGTATCCATAAAAGAAACTGATGAAGAACCACGGGAGAAAGATACTTAGGAAGCCCCTTCATCATTTGAAGAAGGAAATTAGGCTACCATTGATAAGCTAAAAGAGGTTAACATAGGTACTAGTAAAGATCTGCATCCAATCTTTATCAATACTTGTTTGTCTTCAAAAGAAAAAAATGCTTATCTTGGCCTTCTAATTAAGTATAGAGACATCTTTGCTTAGACCTACAAAGAAATGCCAAGACTTATCCAAAAATAGCAGTGCATCATTTAAGTGTCAAAAGATTGTTAGAGCTATCAAACAAGCCCAAAAATGTTTTCATCCTAACTTGATTCCTCAAATTAAAGCTGAAGTGAACAAGCTCATTGAAGTTGGCTTTATTAGAAAAGTTAAATACCCTACTTGGATATCAAACATTATCCCAGTAAGAAAGAGGAACCGCGAATCTAAATTTGTACAGACTTTTGGGATCTAAACAATGATTGTCCGAAAGATGATTTCTTTCTTCCTCGAACTAAGATAATGGTAGATGCTACAACTAGTCAGATGGATCATCTGGTTATAATTAGATTCGCATGGCTCCAAAAGATAAAGAACTTACTGCATTTTAAACTCTAAAGGAATATATTGTTATAAAATTATACATTTTGGATTAAAATGCTGATGCTACATATCAAAGAGCTATGCAAAAGATCTTCGATGATATGCTTCACAAAAATGTTGAATGCTATATGGATGACTTGGTTATGAAATCGAAGAAAGGGCAGATCACCTTACTATCTCTATCAAGTGTTTGAAAGATTATGCAAGTACTAATTAAAGATGAATCCACTAAAGTATCTTTCTGCATATCTTCCAACAAGTTTTTAGGGTTCATTGTGCGACATCGTGGAATTAAGATTGATCAATCAAAGATAAATGTGATTATGAAAATGCCAGAACTATGTAACTTTCATGAGCTAAAAATTTTTTAAGGAAGATCGACATATATTTAATGTTTCATATCAAACTTGGCAGGTCGATGTTAACCATTCAATCGACTAATGAAGAAATATGTCCCTTTTGTTTGGGACGAAGCTTGCAATAATGCTTTCAAAAGCATTAAGGCTTATTTGCTATGGCTGCCTGTTTTAAAAGCACCCATACCAAGAAAACATTTGATCATTTATATTGCTAGACAAGAATGTTCTTTAAGAGCATTGTTAGCATAAGAAAATAATGAAAGAAGAGAAAATGCACTCTTCTATCTCAGTAGCACTCTTAATAGTGCTGAATTAAATTATTCTCCTATAGAAAGGACTGGTTTGGCACTAATGTTCGCTTTTAAAAAGTTGAGGCATTATTTGTAAGCTTACTTTATCTATTTGATATCTCAAGCAGATCTTCTTAAATATTTCATGTCCAAAGCTGTTCTTAATGTAAGATTGGCAAAATAGGCTTTCTTACTAGAAGAGTTTGATATGACTTATATTCTATAAAAAGTTGTTAAGGGGCAAGCATTGGCAGATTTTCCTGCAAACTATTCTATTCTAGATGATTGGAAATTCTCTAAAGATCTTCCCAATGAGGATACTCTTTTTATCAAAATTCTAAGGCCACGGAAGTTGTTCTTTGATGGGGTTGCACAGCAAGATGGAGCTGAAGCAGGTATTGTCTTTGCTACTCCAGAAGGTGAAGTGTTGCCTTACATATTCACTCTTACTAAAAATTATTCTAACAATGTAGCAGAATCTCAAGCTCTAATCATTGGATTAGAAATGGCAATGGATATGAAAATCACTCAACCTAAAGTGTATAGAGATTATAAATTGGCCATGAACTAACTTCTTTCACTTTATGAAGTAAAGAAACCAAAGCTTTTACCATATGTTAACCATGCAAAGAAACTCTTGGAATGTTTTGACAACATGAACTTATAACAAGTTCCTAGAAGAAAAAACAGGGAAACAGATTCTCTAGCTAGTTTGGCATCATCTTTTGCATTGCCAAGTGCCGAAGTATAGGTTCTTTTATGTAAACAATGGGTTTTGTCATCAGTTACTATATCTGAAAAAGACAATATAAAATCCAATGCTGTTTCAGTTTGTGAAATTAAGAAAGAAGACTAAAGACAATCACTGGTTAATTATCCAAAGTATGGTAAATTACCAGTAATCGAAAGTATAAAACCAAAGTAAAATGTCAAGCTTCTCAATTCATTAACTTTAAGGGTACACTTTATCATCGCTCTTTTGATGGATCAAGGCACATGTATTTTTTTATTATTATCAATTTTGATTTTTATAACTCTTGGTCTTTTTTTTGAAAAAATAAAAACTTGTAGATTTTGTCAAGAAATATTAAAAAGTAATTTTTGCTAAGAAATAGTCAATTTTTGTGAATTCAAATTTTCCAATCCCGCCTTTTTAAAAATCATCAAAAATCAAATTTTCTCTCTTCCAGATTTTCTCTAAACTTTTCAAAATTCAAACTTGATTTTCATGCCTTGATCAACCAATGGATCCAATCATGTCTTAAAAATTATCAACTTAGTTATTTCTAGATAATCAACAACAATTACGAGATATATTTTGATTGTCCCTCATCTTTCTTATTTTTTCATAATTTATTTTATGCAATATTATCTCATTTTTTGTCTTACTAACATATTTCTCTTCTTGGTGTTCATTTTGCATTCTTGTTTTCGAATTGTTTTTAAAATTAATAATGGTAATGTTTCATGTTG